>CM060916.1:778986518-779246518 GCA_030737875.1 Allium sativum
TGAGTGACGAAAGCCTTAATTAGTAGGACCTGTAGCTAGTGTCCTCTAATTTATATCAGCGTAGAATAAACCACCGAAAGGGCATTAAGTTACCAATAGTTCCGCCTAGGGTCTTAAGTGATCAAGAGGATCCACCCTTGATTATGGTTTGATAGTAAGGTCTTAAGTGGCTATATATATATATATATATATATATATATATATATATATATATTAACCTCCGTATGTTTAGTGAGTAGTTGATATCTCACCTCTTAGTTTTTGTTAGTGGTCGAAGGATGGTTTAAAGGCTTCATAATTATACGTAAAAGTTCTATCTCAATATTGCGATATCGTTAATCGTTGGGGAATGCTACCTTGGGTATGGTAGTTAGAGTCGTGCGGTAAGGTTTACATGGTTCGGTTAAAATTACTAGCTTCAATAGACGGATGTCTCTGATTGAACCAAAAGGGATACATCTATGTATTGTAGACTGTGTTATACTCTTTCTACTCACTAGAACTTATTGTTCTAACCCATCTCCTCATTACAATTCCCAGGTTATCTCGAGAAGGTCAGGTTCTCATAGGTGTTTAAGTTTGGTTTTCGGTTCTCTTTCTCTCTTATGCTCTGTATTGACATGGTGACTCACTCCTATAAGATAGTTACCCAAGTTGATACTACTCTATCCTATTTCGTTTCCGCTATGAGTTATTTTATCATACTATGATTATGCTCATGCCCAATTATTTGGTGGTACCAGATTACTTGCCAATGCTTAGATGAGTTCGAGTTTCAAATTTTGTCGAAATTTGGGCTCAGAAAAGTAGGGTGCTATAGGTCCATTGTATGGTATTAAGTGATGTGGGAATCCTTCCGTAGGGTATTAAGTGATTATAAAAATCAGCCCGTAGGGTATTAAGTGATCATAGGAATCTGTGTGTGAGTGTGTATATATATAGGTATATGTATATATATAATGGACTTGAGTGATCAAATGATAGTTCACTTATTTCCATTAAATGCATATGTATGCTATATAAAATTGTGTGTGTTGTATTCTCCTAACTCGATGTATTTATACTACCAAGTATAGGAAATGAGTTTCCTTTTAAATTAAATAATTTTCATTCTGTAGAACCATTGTTCTGATACCCCTCCTCTTAACGACGCAGGTTAGTAGGTGTAGATGCTTGATTGATGATGTCATCGAGATTGGAGCTTAGCGATGGAGATTTCTTTCCAGTTTATTATTATCATTGTGTCAAGCTGTTGATTGTATTTATGGAATATTTATGATGTATCGTCATTATGACATTGGATTTTGTGATGTAATCGACATTATGTGGTTTTTATGAGATGGTAGATCTATTTTAATTATTATAATTTGTCCATTCTGCTATGAGTTCTGATGTTTTAGTGTGGCTCTGTTAATTTATTTCTTATAGAAACCAATGATTTGCTTAGAATGACTCTAAGTTTCGATGGGCCTTTTTTAGGTTGGGATTTAGGTTCATCCCGGGTGGGTTGTTGCATCAAATATAGAAATGACATGTATGCAAAGAGTGGTACCTGTTTTAAATTTTAAGTTTTAAATAATATATTTAATTGATAAGAATGCGTAATCGAATTGATAAAAAAATAGCTAAAACTGATACTCATTAGCTATATGGTTGAAATGCATGTTTTTTATTGATAAATTACTTTAAGTATTTGTTTGAGATAATAATAAAATATGTTTCCTTTTATTTGGATTGCATTAATTATGAGTTATATTAGGATTGTATTAATTTGGTCTATATTTGGTATAGACCCAAATATGCTCTAGAATATTCTATTCCAGATTATTCCTTTCTTATCTATAAGTAGAGCCAATGTTTAGCATTGTAATTGAGCAAGAATCTTTTGTAATATCAATCAGTAAACCAATAAAGATGTAGTCTTCTAATTGTTTATTGTTGTATCTCCCTTCTCTCTGGATCTAAATTCTAGCATGCTATCAGAGCTTGGTTATACAGAGAGATAGAGAGATAGAGAGAGGGTTATTGTTCAGCGTTTCTTTTCTTCTTTTGCTCTTTATTTTCGTTCCTTGTACAATTGGTGAATTCCTCCACCAAAAGCAGTGAAAAGCAGTGAAGCCTCAAAACAAACCACCCAAATCGGGTCTGTTTAACTCTGAAATTCATGAATTTCCATTGCAAAAATATTTCTCTACTCCACCAACATGCTTTTAATTCACGATTTTCTTCTTCAAATCAATTCGCAATCTGAGGTTTTCTGGGGTTCGAATTGGGTTCCTATGGTTTTCGAATTGGTCTGAGATGGTATTGGGTTTGTGAAGTGGAGCACGGTTTCAGAGGAGTTTGGAAGTTGGTTCTCGGCGAGGCGTTGGACTTGGGGTTTCTAGAGGAGGTAGTGGTGATCTAAAGGCTAGAGAGGCGAGTGGTGGTACGACTTCGGTTACTGTCCGTTGATGATGGATGGGGTCAGTGTTCGGATCTGGGGTTGTGAATGCGAGGCTTGTTTTTTTAGTGATTGTGGCGACTGAAAGATGGTGTTGGGAGTTGGCAAGAGTTGTGTTGTGGGGTTTAAGATGGGATGAGTTGCTGTTTTGCTGAGGTGATGAGGCAGTTTTGTGAAGGAGGAGAGAGGTGTCTTGACTGCTTATGGAGTTGGAGCTGATAGTGGATGGAAGAGAGAGTTGGTTTCTTGGGAGAAGGTGTATGCAGTGGGGTTTTGAAGTGAAAGGATCAGAGCTTCTTCAATATGTAATTTCTTCGGCGCTTCTTCATTTTGTAATTGCTTTATTGCATCATCTTCATGCAATTCCTTCTTATTGATTTCTTCTTCAAAAAAAATTTCTGGGTCTCCTCTTCTTGTAAGTTAATCTGCAACATGCCCATAAGTTCTTCCTGGTATCTCTTTCGTAAATGTTCTTCTTGTAATTCCTTCAATGCATCTTCTTCTTCTCCCTCTTGAATTTTTTTAATGATTTTTCCTCTTGTATTTTCTCCTGAGTACAATCTTCACGTAAATTCTTCAATATTTCTTCTTGTTGTAATTTTTCCTTCCTCTGGTAATTTCTTGATTGTTTCGTCTTGATGTAATATCTTCTTGTTGCTTTTGCCTTCTAGTGAATTCTTATGGATTAAGTTATTCTGCGATATATTCATAATATCTAATTGGAATATCCCCCGTGGTTCTCTTTCTTTTTTCAAGGAATCTTCTTCTTCGTCTATGGAATCCTTCTTGTTAAATTCTTTGAGAAAACCTCTTTATCGTTGCATTTCTTCAGGCATTAGATCTACCTCATCAAACATTATCTATCTATAACTTTCTTCTCTTTCGGATTCCTTAGATCAATATTGTTGTTGATTACTTTGTCTTGTTTTTCCTTTATCTCCTTCAAATTCGATGTGTCCACGTTTGGTTGAATCCCGATTTCTATGTTTTCTGTCTTCTTTGTTATCACCGGGATATCTTGAATCATGACGATTGCTTCTCTGGGTTCTTTCTTTAGTTCTTCCATGATCTCTTTGTCGATGTTTGGCTGAATCGTGATTGCTTTCTATTCTGTCTTCTTCACTTAAATTATTTGAATAATGGCGACTTCTTCTATGATTTCTTTCTTCCTCGTCTCTTTCGTAATCCCTATATCTCTTCTTATTGCTCTCATCTTTCTCACTGGTGGTCTGTTTGAAGTAACTGAATGTTTGGTTTGAGATGGTGTATCATATGGTAGTATAATTTAGCAGTGAAGATGCTTGTTTGTGTATGGTTGTGGTATGTAAGGTGTTGACTGTTGAAAGTGCAGTAAGTGTGGTAGTATTTGAAGTTTTGGTGATTGTTATGGTAGTTTTGTAGTTACGCTGAGGAAGTTAACGGTTGTAGAAGTTTGTGGTCGGATGTCGAAGTTTGCAGTTTGGTTTGTATAGCAGTGATTGTGGGGATGTAGCTTCTATTTGGCAAACTCACGGTTTTCTGCATCGTGAGTTTGAGGGGGGATGCTAGAGAATATGTTTCTTCATAGTTTCTATTTGGCAAACTTCTATTTGGTAGTTTCTTCGCAGCTTCTATTTGGTAGTTTCTTCGCAGCTTCTATTTGGTTTTGGCTTGCTCTTCGCAGCTTCTATTTGGTAGCTTCTATTTGGCAGTTTCTTCGCAGTTTCTATTTGGAAAACTCACTATTCTCCGCATAGTGAGTTTGAGGGGGATGTTAGAGATAATAAAAAAATATGTTTCCTTTTATCTGGATTTCATTAATTATGAGTTATATTAGTACTGTATTAATTTGGCCTATATTTGGTATAGACCCAAATATGCTCTAGAATATTCTATTCTAGATTATTCCTTTCTTATTTGTAAGTAGAGCCAATGTTTATCATTGTAATTAAGCCAGAGTCTTTTGTAATATCAATCAGCAAAGCAATAAAGATGTAGTCTTCTAATTGTTTATTGTTGTATCTCTCTTCTCTCTGGATCTAAATTCTAACACTATTATCTAAATTATAACTGATACAAACATAAATATGCAAATGATTCCCAAATTTTGTATGATAAAGGTTGATGTTCTGTAAATTTAATAATCTATTTTGCTGCATATGCGAAAAAACTGACATTAAATGATGCAAAACCGATCCCTGGTTGTTGTTTGGCATTAATACTCTTTAAACTATTCTTTACAAATAAACTAATTCCTATATGTATGTAAAAATGATAGATAATTGTTGTTTGGTATATTTAAACTGTTATTTATAGCTAAACTGATATCTATATGTATGAAAAAATGATACTAATTATTATTTGGTACTGATAATATTATAACTATTATATGCAAATAAACTAATACCAATATATATGGAAAAATGATATCTAGTTGTTCCTTGATACTGATAACATTTATTGTTCTTTACAATTAAACTGAAACCAATACATATGGAAAAATGATACATACTTGAAGTTTGATACTGATGTTATTTAACTTGTTAATCATCTTTTAACATTACCAATATTGTTTATAATTTAATATAACTTCACCTATAAAAAACTTACAAGCTTCAACTTTTAATATAAATAATCTATTGGTATATAGCAAAATGTGGTCTGGCAGAATACAACTATGCATTGATGACAACATGACGGCAAATAGAGATCTACTACTCAAGTACACGATAACTCTTACATATACCGAGTTGTAACTAATTTTTATAATCAATGAAAAGGCATAGTAACTAAAACATAAGGAGCAGTAAAACATTTACTCATCCTATTCCTCGAACAAGTTGTGTAGGTCAAATATACAAAAGCATTATATTTATGGTCGCATTGTAAAGAGCATTGGACATTGGTAACTTTAATATATCAACAATGCAATGGTCACATCTTGATTCTCAATGTTCAAAAAGATCAGTTGAAAACTATCATCCAAGTTTACAACCCGTAATAACACTAGTATGAATTTCGTCTCAAAATAATCAACTAATAAACACAAAAAACTATACACTTACTAAAATAGTACGATTCTTCCTTTTTGAACAAAACTGGAAGCCATCATGCAATAACTATAGCAAAAACACAACATATAAGACATGCTATTGAAGGCAGATCGAATGCATCAAGTAGAACGTACGTTACAAGCGTCCAATATATAAGTTTTTTGATTAAAATTGACACTTGTCGACAACATACGACATACAAAAACATTGATATGCATAGAAACAAGTGATACCTACAAGCATAAATACTAATATCGATACACATAAAAACTAGTACTAAGTGCATAGAAGTAAAACTTATACCAACACACATAAAAACTAATAGTAAATACAAAAAATTAAAGTTAAAACATAACTTATACTAGTGCACATAAAAATGATAATAACTGCACAAAAATAAAACTTTTGACATTATTATGTTGTCCCCGCATAAATTTACTCATGACAATTCTTATACTCACTTTTATATATATACATATATATGGGAAAGTCTATTTTGACACAAATTGATGACACAAAATTGGTGACACAAATTGTGGACCACAAGATCTCCCCCTGAATTCCACCTTTGTAACATCCCGTAATTTTAAATATTAAAACTAACAAATTTAAGAAAAAATAATTTTTAGGAGAAGAATTAAGGGAAATGGGTTACGCCATTGCGTTCGTTTCGGAATTCTACTTGGAATAGAGTCCAAGTTTTCGTAAATCGGACTTTGTATGAGGAAGTTATGGCCTTCAGAAGTTTCAGGGATTTAAATAAATTAAAACAGCTCGAATTCAAATTCAAAATTCAAATGAAAACACAGAAGCGGGGTGGGCATGATTTTTCCCGCGCCAGCCCAGGTCGACCAGGGGGTCGACCTCCCCTATACAGGTCGACCTGGGGGTCGACCTCCCCTGATTTGGTCAGTTCCGAGGCAGATTCGGGATTTTGCACCTGGACTTATTTTCTAGACAGATTCTTTGGCTCCTAACCTATTTAAACACCCCTAAACCTCACTTTTCTGCACACCAAACCATTGTAACGCTATGCTGCCTCAATCCAAATTAAAATAAGTTAAAGACGTCCTTATGCTGCTGGAATAGTTCATCTTCTTCTTAAAGCTTAGGAATTGCAAGTCAGTGTTCTAATACAAATGACGAACGAATTATTCTCTTCTCTAACCCGTCTTTGTGAGTACAATTTATTTCACAAAATAATTATTAAACTAATTATGATAAGTTATAATTTGGATTATGAGAACATGCCTGTTGAATCATGTGACGTTACTTAATTTTGTTATCGTCTGTTTGTGAACATACGACAGTTTTGTTAACTTATGTTAGTGGATCTATTTCATATGACAATTCGCATATGTTTAACTTGATTCATTTTATGACATCAGTTTATATGCGAGTTTGGATGTAAATCATATGCTAGTTTGTACGTGAACCATATGCAAGTCTGTATATGAATTATACACAAGTTTATATGTGAATCAAGTATATATATGTATGCAAGTTTATATGTAAAACATGTGATATGTTTAAATTCATATGCAAGTTTGTATGGAACCCATATGCAAGTATAGGTGAAAACCATAGTCATATATGCAAGTTCACAATTTTATGTTTAGATCTATATTTAGATCCATGGTAGTACATAGTTTATGCAAATTTATGTTCTATATGTCCATTGCCTATGCAAGTTATTGGCTATGCAAATTTTTGTTATAATTCTTATTTGCAAGTTAGATCTATTTTATGCGTTATGCAAGTTGTGATGTTTCTTTTCTTTTTATGAGTTAGACTATTTGTGAGTCTAACATATTTCATATTAAACGTACGAACGGCTTAGGGACATTGGGAAAATGTTAAATATACATATTGAGAATTGGCATAAAATGGCTTTAAAGACATATAATTAATTTGAGACATTAAATGGTATAATTTATATACCTGAAAATTCTAGACATAATTTATGTGACAATTATGGACATAGATTAATTTGGAAATTATTGACAATTTTTAATTCAAATTGGGGTTAAATAATTATGTGTAATAATAAACGCTTAAGACACGAGGTTAGACTCGTTTGTGGTATAAGACTGCCCGGACCTGCCTGGCAAATCCAGCAACCACAAACGGTAGTCTAATGTGAGGGGTCAAAGGCATAAACTAAATGCGTAACAATTGTAAAGACACGAGGTTAGGCTCGTTTGCGGTATAAGACTGCCCGGACCCGCCCGGCAAATCCAGCAACCGCAAACGGTAGTCTAATGTGGGAGGTCTTACAAGATTACGGTTATAATGAATTAAGTAACACTTAACCAAGATAAACATGTAGTGGGACATGGGGTTAAGTGGGTGACATGGGTGGCATGTGAAATACGATTAGAAACACTTAACCAAATTGAAACATGTAAGAAGACATGAATAAGAAGGGGTTAAGTGGGAAATTCTAGTGGGGACCAAGTATAGGTGGAAAGCTTGTGTCAAGTATGGGGACCCTTTTCAAATCAGTAACCCATTAAGTATCTTTGGGAGGTCGAGCTAGGTCGAGGACGGGACACGCTTACTGGGTTTGATTATAAGAGGTCAAAACGGGTTAGCGGTGGCAACGCAAGTCCCACGGGGTCATATGCGTGCATGGGCCCGGTCTGGTAGGTAAGACGTTGTTGCATCGTGTAGATATAAGCCGTGCATCTTTGAGTAGTATCGGGTTGCCACTTTGGGGAGTGATACACCCCACTGTGGGACCAGCACGGATATCTACGAGTTAGGGAGCCGATCGCATGGGGGTAGTGGGTACAACTAGTGGAGATAGGGGCAGGCGGCACCTATGAAGACAGCTAGGGGTACACGGGACTACCATTATCATTATTATGATTATTATGTTCAGTAGGCGGGATCAAATTTTATGGTGACTAGTATTGGTGCAGTATAGTAATTATCCTATAGTGATTACGAGCGCGATTAATGCCAGCATATTCCTCTTGTTTGTTTTGTCATGCCCATTTGTTTCACAGTAATTCCTTTTTTACCAGTTTATGCCTTATCCTAATTACTTTAATAATTATATTTTTAATGTTATTGGACTCGCCAGACTTTATGTCTAACCCCCTTTGTTTTCGCCTCTTTTCTTCCTTCCCCACTCCCCCTCCCCAGGTTCTCAGGGTGGGACTAGTGCCAGTGGAGCTTGATTTGGATCTCTTTTTCTCTCTTTTGGAAGCGCTTAGATTGCTGAAAGTAAAGTTCAGCTTATCTCTTTTATAGCTACTTATGTTAGGGTTATTCTTTTTACTTTACGTACTCAGAAAACAATTTGTCAAGATGGATATTAAGTGTACTTGGTTTTATTGTCGGTTTTTGATGTTGTTGTAACCAAACTATTTCTCCGCTGCAATAAAAGTTGTTTTAACTTTTTCAAGTACCAATAATGTATCTGTCTTGTTATACTCCGTTCTATACACCAATAATACTCCATGAAAGTTAATGCATTCCCTTTGTGAGTGACATTAATGGACGTGGGGTGTTACACGTGGTATCAGAGCTGAAAGTTACCAGAACGGATAAGATATTTCGAAAAAATATTTTCAAAAGCATTTTATAAAGAAATACTTTAAAAAATATGTTTAAGGAGAGTATTTTCAAGAAAAAAAAGTTCATTTTAAAAACATAACCCCCAAGAGCCATATATCTTTCCTTCGATTCTCCATTTTGAATCTCTTCCTTTTTCTTTTTCAGCATGTCTGGGGAACCCGAGATACCCGAGGGCATACCGATACCAGCCTGGTTTAGAAGGTATTTGGAGGCTAGGGCCACCGCCGTAGGCCCAGCAGACGTCCCTCCACCCCTAGCTGCAGCCGCTCCTCCCCCTCCCCGCGTTGATACTTTTTCAAAGATATGCAAGGACTTTCGGGTAATGGGCGGGAAACCTTTTCACGGGTCAGAGACGTTTGTTGAAGCTCGAAATTGGATTAAGGAGGTGGAAGATTTATTTGGTATCTTCGAGATAGAAGATGGAAGGAAGGTCCAATTAGCTGCTCGGTTAATGAAGGACGAAGCCTCGTTTTGGTGGGAGGTCACGAATGGAGAGTGTCTAGTGGAGACATGGATGGATTTCAAACGTAGGTTTGAGATGAAATTTCTCTAACGAGAAGAAGAGAATTTATACATGGAGAGGTTTTTGGCATTGAAGCAAGGGAATTTGTCAGTAAAGGAGTACGTCAACAAGTTCAATCCATTGGCAAGATTTGGCTTAGACTTGGTGAACACACCTGATAAGAAGTCCCTGAGATTCGTTAAAGGTTTGACTGAGCCGCTACACGGGTTGGCTATGACCCACATTCCTATGGGGGCTACCTTCGAGAAACTGGTTGACATGGCGCTTATTCATGAAGAGGAGAAAGGTGCTAATGCTAATAAGGCATTGGAGAAGAAAGGGGATCCAAAGAAATCACAACAGCAATCCAAGAAAGGTGGTAAGGATAACAATAGCAACGGAAAGAAAAGGTGCTTTAATTGTGGAACACCAGGCCATCTGAGCAAGGACTGTAGGAAGAAGAAGAAGACTGGCTGTTTCAAATGTGGTGAGGCAGGACATCTGATTAAAGACTGCCCGATAAGACAAGGACAAGGGCAGAGGTCAGGGTCTACTTTTGGAGGGCAGGTTCAGGCTCTCATGGCACCAGGGCAGGCAAGAGGGCAGGTTCACGCTCTCATGGCACCAGGACAGGAGAGAGGTAGAAACATCTCTGTTGAAAGTTTGGTTTTTCTATTTGATCATCCTGTTCGTACTTTGTTTGATTCTGGCGCTTCACACTCGTTTGTATCTGCTTTGTTAGTTGAAACACTGCACCAAAATACTAGTCTAGTTACGGATCCCATAGTAGTCTCAAATCCTATTGGTGGTTCAGCTCATCTTTCAATGATTTGTCGGGATTTGAGAGTGTCTATCTTAGGCGTTGGGTTTGAATGCAACACCTTCGTTCTTGGCTTCATGGGCTACGGCTTGATTCTAGGCATGGATTGGCTAGCCAGATACGGTGCCATCCTAGACTATGAAAGAAGGATAGTTAGATTTTTGACTCATTGTGGCAAGACCCTTGATATTTCTTGTGACCATAGGGGTCCGGTGATGCTTAGCTACCTAGAATCTCTTGATGCATCCAATGATGACTTGGAATCTGTTCGTATGGTCTGTGAATATGGTGACGTCTTCGATGAAGTTCGAGGCTTACCCCCGAGGCGCGAGATAGACTTTCATATATACCTAGTAGATAATGCAAAGCCAGTTGCATTACCAGTGCGCCACATGGCTCCGAGGGAGAGAAGAGAACTCAGTAAGCAAGTGAAAGAGTTGCTTGAGAAGGGGTTCATAAGAAGAAGCATTTCGGAATGGGGTGCTCTAGTTATTTTTGCTACAAAGGCTGATGGTTCAATTAGATTGTGCGTGGACTATAGAGAGATGAATAAGCTCACAAAGAAGAACAGACATTCATTGCCGAGGATAGATGATTTATTCGAACAGTTGGTTGGTGCTATGGTTTTCTCGCAGCTGGATTTGGCTACAGGATTTCATCAGCTAAGGGTGACTGAAGACAGCATAGATAATACTGCACTTAGAACTCCTGACGGTTTCTTCGAATGGCTCGTCATGCCTTTTGGTATGACGAATGCACCCTCATACTTCGTTGACTTAATGAGTAAGGTGTTTATGGAGTTTGTAAACAAGTTTGCGGTAGTCTTTGTGGACGATATCTTGATTTTCTCTAGAAGCGAAGAAGAGCATGCCCTACATCTTAGGGAAGTTTTAAAGACCCTACGAGTGCATAAACTCAAAGCTAAGTTCACCAAATGCCATTTTGGGAGAAAAGAAGTGAGTTTCATAGGACATGTGGTCTCTAAGGAGGGGATAGCTATGGATCCCGCAATGGTGGTGGCAATCCAAGATTGGAAGATTCCTAAGAACGCAACAGAAGTAAGAAGCTTTTTAGGGCTGGCTGGTTATTATAGGAAGTTCATTAAGGACTTTGCGAAGATATCAGCCCCACTTACTCGTTGACGAAGACGAACTTGACTTTTTTATGGGATGTTGACTGTGACGATGCTTTCCAATGTTTGAGGAGGACTTTGACAATAGCTCCAGTTTTAGTTTTGCCAGATGGGAGTAAGCCATTCACAGTATATACCGATGCTTGCGGGACAGGGCTTGGCGCAATTTTAATGCAAGAGGGAAGGGTGATATGCTATGGTGGAAGGTAGTTCAAAGTCCACGAGAAGAATTACCCTACCCACGACTTAGAGTTGGCTGTCATATTTTTGCGCTTAAGTCATGACATCATTATTTTCTTGGCGAGAAGTTTGAGTTGTTGTAATAACCCGAAAAATGTGAACCAGTTTAAAATTTTTAAATTAGGTTATTACCAAAGAATTTGAATGGTTGAAATAGAATATTTCAATAAAATAAGGAATTGGGTATGGTATTGCAGTTTGAAATTTTGAATACAAACTTTGTCTGACTGTACCGGGTGGAAAATATAACGGATTTTAGCGAAACTGAAAATATTTAAATCTGTTTATGAATACCTTTCTAACGAATCCGAAAAATCGAAGTTTCATAACGGAAATCAAAAGTTATGGCCAAATGAATTTTCAGAAAGGTCGCTATATAGCAGATATAGCCCTTGAAAATTGATATTTTGCATACGACCTCGGAATTCGACGAAACCACTTTTGTTGGGTCTGGGATGTCAAATTATTGCTAAGTTTCAAATTTCATAATTTTTGAAGCAAGTATGTGAACGGGGCAAAAGAAAATGTGATTGGTCAAATTCTGTTAAAATGGGTCGACCTAAAAATGGCCGTTTTTCAAACAAGCTCAGAATTCAACGAAACTAGTTTTGTTAGGACCGTATCGTCAAAACAAAGCTAGATTTATTTTTCTGGAATTTTTCGATTCAGTTTGTGGCCCTAGCAAATTGAAATGTACGTTTAAATTAAATATCGAATGTTTTATATTTTAAATTGAAAAATAACTGACTGTAATAGTCGAATTGGCCAACGAAACATATTCCATTGTGTCCGGAATAGGGGTATTTAGCTAGGGGCGACAGTCGTTGGGTTTAAAAAGGAGTCCGTTTGCAAAAACACTATTTAAAACTTCCTATAAAGCTCTGGCCAATAGGAATTTTTCTTTTAAAAAAAAATACGAAAGAAACCCTAGCCGCCAGCGATCTGGACGACTCAGGAAGCACGAAACTTCTCGTCCATTTTGCCACCGCCTCAGTCAATTTCGCCGCCGCCGCCTGTTGAAGCTTCTGACCGCCTTCGCCTCCTCTACCCATCCGACCAAGCCACGCCTCCATCCATCAACCGTAGACGTCGGAATTCGACCAGAAAGTCGCGCCTTTCAGAGCGCCGCCGCGACCCACAGGAGCCACCGAACCCATCGCCACCACCGCCGATCTAGAGGTGGTTCGTAGCTCTCTGACGCAGCGTGGTCTGATCGAAGCATCGAGGTACGGTTTGGCTTAAAAATCGAGACCTAGTTTTGAAGTTTTAAAAACTTTTCTGATGTAAATTTCTGAAATGAAAATAACACTTTTAAGTGTTGCAAAACTTTGAAAAATAATATCTTTTTCGTTCTTTAACGAAATTTGATGAAACAGGATACACCGTGACCGCAAGGAGGCTCTCTACATTCTAGAAGAAGCCGCGGATTTTTCTGACCTTCCTACGATTTTTAGCACTGCAATAACCAATGTGAGGAATCTAAACTATTTGTGTGGATGAAATCGTGTTGTATAAATCATATAAGCGAAGTGTAAATTATATACGCATTGTATACCTCATGTACATGTGTTGTATAAGTTATATTAGCGATGTATAAATTATACAAGCGTTGTTTGAAACATATATGCTTTGAATTGTGATGAAATGCAAGTGAATTATTATATTATATATATATACTCCCCTCGTCCACCGACCATGGACGATATTTATTGCTTGTGATTGACGTGATATTATATGGTATGACGAATGGTTGGAAATAATTGTTTGTGGTTGATATTATGGTTGAAAAATACCTTCGTGGTTTAAAAATACCCTCTTGTGGTTGAAACAAATTAGAATAGGATTATGGAATTGAAAATAAAACATGCCGCCTGCGTGCGAACTAGATGCATGATCCCCATTGTCAAAAACCGCGAGGTTTTAAGGTAGAGCGAGGAGCCGTACTAAGGACCGTCCCGGTTTTAACTACCCTGCCGTTATGCTGCCTAAATTTTCTGAAATATCCATGTGTTAGAATAATTTTCATTCGTTGAAATAAATTATACAAACTATATAGAATATTCATGTGTTGAGTTGCAATTCATTCGTTGAGTTGAAATTCATGTGTTGAATATTATTTGAATTTAAACAAATGGCTTTAGCGATAAAAATCACATTTTTATATATATACAAACTATATAGAATATTCATGTGTTGAGTTGCAATTCATTCGTTGAGTTGAAATTCATGTGTTGAATATTATTTGAATTTAAACAAATGGCTTTAGCGATAAAAATCACATTTTTATATATATACAAACTATATAGAATATTCATGTGTTGAGTTGCAATTCATTCGTTGAGTTGAAATTCATGTGTTGAATATTATTTGAATTTAAACAAATGGCTTTAGCGATAAAAATCACATTTTTATATATATACAAACTATATAGAATATTCATGTGTTGAGTTGCAATTCATTCGTTGGGTTGAAATTCATGTGTTGAATATTATTTAAACAAATGGCTTTAGCGATAAAAATCACATTTTTATATATATACAAACTATATAGAATATTCATGTGTTGAGTTGCAATTCATTCGTTGAGTTGAAATTCATGTTTTGAATATTATTTGAATTTAAACAAATGGCTTTAGCGATAAAAATCACATTTTTATATATATACAAACTATATAGAATATTCATGTGTTGAATTGCAATTTGTTCGTCGAGTTGAAATTCATGTGTTGAATGTTATCATCTTTTAAAAATAAATGGAATAGACAATAAAAACTACACCTTTATTGTAAATATGAAGTGTTAAAAATACACACGTGTCGAATAAATATTTTTGATGATAAAAATATTTCTTTTATCATGTATACGCTTAGTTAAACACGTGTCGAATAAATATTTTTGATGATAAAAATATTTCTTTTATCATGTATACGCTTAGTTAAAAATACACACGTGTCGAATAAATATTTTTGATGATAAAAATATTTCTTTTATCATGTATACGCTTAGTTAAAAATACACACGTGTCGAATAAATATTTTTGATGATAAAAATATTTCTTTTATCATGTATACGTTTAGTTAAAAATACACACGTGTCGAATAAATATTTTTGATGATAAAAATATTTCTTTTATCATGTATACGCTTAGTTAAAAATACACACGTGTTGAAATAAATGATAGTTTGCTAGAAATATTACTATTATTAGCTTTGTTCTGCATATATATACATGTGTTGAACAGGAAAAATGGATTAGATGTAGAGTAAAGAAATTATTTGCGTGCCCGACAAATAGGTAAATCTTGATGAGTTGGCTGCGCAATTTTATTTATATATCAACTCCTGTGAATGCCATTGGATGCGGGGCGCTGGTTATTCTGTGTGAAATAATAAATAACGCCATAGGATAGTAACAATTAATTTTGAACTACACTACATGGCATACTTCTTGACGATAGGCATACTTCATCATATTCCACATAAGCAACTGGAGCTTGTGTGACGAGGTGGAAGATTTACCATACGAGCAAGAGGCTTGTATGGCGATGACTATATACTACAGGTTGAACTGATGACTGATATGGACTATATAAATTATAACGATAAATTGCCAGATTAATAAAAACCCCACACGGGTCTGGAGTTGACAATAATCACGTCGCTCTAGTTATTAGATACGGCACATGGACTATTTATTTCCACACGGAAACGGGGGTGACGAGAATTTATTCTCTGGAGTGATTATCAGTACATTCTCCCCCGTAAACACCAGAATATATCACTATAAATATGTGAATGCTTTTTAGGATTTATTGGGTACCTAATATGGCCCAATAAATTTCCAAACCCCTCCCCGTATAAAGGAGGTTATGGCGAAATTTTTCGAAATATTAAGGCGTTAGTGAAATATTTGAAGTGAAAACGAAGTTGAAAATATAGAATGAACTATAGTTGAAATTATAGAATGAACTATGTTTATATATATAAATATAAATATAATTAAAAGGAATAGAGGCCGTGCAGTTCGTGTTTCGGAATCGTAATTTGAAACGATTAGTGCGAGAAATCTGACCATCGGATTTTCCCGAAACCGCAACCGCTGGGTTTGCCTTGGAAATATCTTTCCAACGGCACCAACCTTGTAAAAATCCAACGGTTGGATTGTCCGGAATGTTTACTTTAAATCTGAAGAAAAACAGCGCCAGAATCGTTTATGTTTATATATATAAATATAAATATAATTAAATTAAATCGAATAACGACGCTACAGTTCGAATTTTGAAACCGTAACTTCAAACGACTAGTGTGGGAGATCCGACCGTCGGATTTTCACGAAACTGGAACCGTTGAGTTCGCTTTGGGAATATCTTCCCACTGATATAGACTTTGTAGAAATCCAACGGTTAGATTTTCCGATATGTGTAAAACAAATTAGGAGAAAAACAGTGCCACGGCACGACCTGAAACGTCGTTTAATCAAATTGGGCCATTTTTAAATAAATAAATAAAAATGGCGATAAAATCGTTATAAAATATTATAAGCAACATAAATTGCAAATAAACCAATTGGGCTTGAATTGTTTGATATTTGATGGTTGCATGTGTTTGACACGAAAATAACACTAAATAACTGAAAGATGGATGTCGAATAATATAACCATAAAAAGAATCGATTTAAATTCTAATGACGTGAATTATTTGAAAAGGCCGAGCTAACCCTCATTTCAAATAATTTATCGAGCGATTCGAATTGGAAAATGCAAAGACGATTCAAGACCGATGATCTTCGTATCGGTTGGATGGGCGCTACTGAGGTTCCTGACCGGAGTAGCTACCGGAAAGGGACGGAAGTAGTAGTAGCCGTCTGAACGTATGTGTTGATTGGACGGATATACGAGGAATTGACGCCTCCGGTTTCGTTCAGACCCAGAACGGACTTGTAAATGGACTGTGTGTCTGACATTGGATTTTGTTCTATACTGATTGATAATTGTTAAATATATATCTGTTTGGCGGCGGAGAATTTATTCTTTTGCTTAACGCCCTTCTCTGAGACGTACGAGCTTAGAGGTTATATATCGGTGGAAATCAATCGTATGGAGTGGACTGCCTATGTGGCATGCCAAGATGCTGTGATCAAGGCTTCTGTTGCAAAGCAAAGTCTTGTGGATGATGATCAAAGCAAGGTCTACATGGCCTGGCTTTGTGTATTTCGTAGATTCGCGAGCCTCACACCTCGGTATGAGTTAAAAACGGGATACGGACCGCTGGGAGAGCACGACGTTTCTTTCTAGCTATGGTGGTGTCAGTGACTTACCAGCCCTGACATTTATATCTATTTTTCACCTATGTGGTTGTTGGAATGCGAGGCGCCTCGATTATAGGTCTGCAAGGACCGGGAAACGTGTGTTCAGGAATAAATAATCCTCAAACGTAAGAGAGGACCGGCCCAGCCGATCCAGGGTTGCCCAGAGTGTGTAGTCCTGAGACGTTTGCTAGAATGTCTCGAAGCAGAGAGGAGCTTGCCCCTTGCCTCGACTCATGACGGAAATCCAATTTCCAATATGAGATAACGGATTCGATTGTAACTTATATATGGCGGCATAGTGGCATGGGACGCTCATGTCGCCTATGATTGATATTTATGATGCTATTCGCTTTTGAAACATATATGCACTAGTAATAATATCAAATGATTTTGCTTTATACGTATCAAGCATATTTGGCTATTATAAGGTAAAACTCTATCCTCCGGCTTGCGTTGCATTGTGTGATGGGACCTGAGTCTTATAATGGCTTCATTCTTTCAAAAAGCATTGCGTTGTTTTAAAAGAATTTACTTTGTTTTAAATGCACTAGCAATCACTGGAGTAAACCCGTTCCGCGAAAGTGGCGTGGTCCTATAATTTGCTATTACTGTTGTTTAACTGTTAAATAGATTCCTCATACCAGTCCCCATGACTGACTCGTTGTTTGTTTCACTTTGCAAAGGCGGGTGCCCTTATTTTCACATGGGCAGCCTAGTGCACAGGTGACAGGTTGTTTTTGGCTCTGCACTGCTGCATAGAGTGCATTTTTGGCTCATGGCGAGGCTGACTTCACAGAGACGACTTTGACTTTTTCCGCCATTATTGTTCTTATATTATGATTCCGCCACGGGCGATGCAGACTGATTTACTTTCCGCATTTCTTATTATATGTATATGTATTCCGCCTTCAGCGATGTAGACTAATACCCTTATTTTGTCTCACTGCATGTATGTACTCCGCCTCTGGCGATGATGACTGATCACTTTCCTTTTTGTTTACTAAGTTATATCCCACGCTATGCTATTCTGATATTGTTACATGTTGTGATTCCGCTGTCATATCCATGTAAAATTATTCTATTTATTGTTTCTGCTATTATCTGTACTCTGCTATGATGATTAATGTGTTATATTCCAATGATTATCCTTAATACCGCCCCTCGGATTTTGGGATCGTCACAGTTGGTATCAGAGCTTTGGTTAACCTTAGTTCCGGGATCTAACACATTAAACACCTCGTCGGAATAGAATCAGTAGTGTTCTAATGCGAGTAGCTCGTTAGAGATAGGATTAGCAATGTCCTAGAATGAGCTAAGCAGATTAGCAAAACAATTTGATCAGTGCATCATCATTATCTTTCCTTGTATTCCCCTGCTTAATCATTTATGAAAATTATCAAATCTGTGAGCTTGACTCTTTTCTTGCTTATACAGTACTCTTAGATGGATACACGAGCAGCAGCAGCTAGAGGAGGCCGTGGAGGCCGAGGAGAGGCAGCAGGAGGACGGGGGAATATCCCCGTAGTTGTGGAAGACCCTATTGTTCAGCCACCAGCACTCGAGGACTTTGAGCTAGACAAAGTAGCGAAGAGGTACAGGAACCTTGGCGGAAAACCTTTTGCTGGAACTGGTACAGTGACCGAGGCTATAGCTTGGTTGAAGACCTGTGAGAAAATCTTTGAAGGCATGGGTATGGGAACCAACAACAAAGCACGACTTGGTATTTGGCTCCTTCAGGAGGAAGCAGAGCTGTGGTGGGATGCCATTACCTCAGAGGATGCATCTGGTACTGTCAGAACATGGGAGCAATTCAAAACTATGTTCAATGAGAAGTTTGTACCGGAACAGGCTCTAGAGAGGATGCGAGAGCAGTTTGCTAATCTCCAGCAAGGGGATCTCTCTATTCAGGACTATCTAAATAAGTTCACTCAGTTGTCGCGCTATGCTCCAGAGCTGATTTTGACCAAAAATCAAAGAACAAGAGATTCATATTTGGGCTAAAGCGCAAGTACCACGACAGAGCTATGAGTAACATCAAACTCTCCTTTTCAGAATTAGTAGAAATGGCTTGCAATCACGAAGACATGGATGAAAGGCACGCTAGCCAAGACCGCGCCAAAAGCCAAGCTGGGAATAAGCGCAAGGCCTCAGCAGATCAACCCGAGTCTAGCATTACCGCGGACGCTACTTAGAAACCTGGAAAGGTCCCCAAAGGGAATTGCTACAACTGCGGGAAGCCAGGTCACTTTTCTAATGTATGCAAAGCCCCGAGGAAGCCAAAGGCAAATGACTCAGCCGACTGCTACAACTGCCATAAGAAGGGGCACTATAGCAGGAACTATCCTCTGAAGCAGAATGCACAAGTGGCTCATGTGTATGACGGGAAGACCCCGCCAGCTACCACCGATGGATCAGGTAAACCCGACATCTTGGGAGGTACACTTACCATTAAAAATATTCCTGTTTCTGTACTTTTTGATACTGGAGCATCACGTAGCTTCATTTCTGGTAACATTGTTCATAAATTAAAATTGAAACAAGGAAAACTTAAAGAACCAATTAAAGTTCAAAACCCGATAGGAGGTTCTGTTAGTTTCAGTACATATTGTAAAGTACCTATTTCCTTCTCTCGATACCAGTTCTCTTTTAAAGTGATTGTCATGGACCTTTCCGAATTTGATATTATACTGGGGCTAGACTGGCTGAAAAAGTATAGGGCCGAAGTTAGATGTGCCGAAAGAATCGTGAAAGTTAAAACAAAATTTGGGCATATCACTATACCATGTCCCGGTTCAGAAATTAATAGAACAGAATTTTGGTCTTCTTTAGAAGTTATTCCCCCTTCATTAGAAAAGATACCGGTCGTTAAAAACTATGCGGACGTGTTTGAGGAAGTAGAAAACTTACCGCCGCAAAGGGAGATTGAATTTAGAATAGATCTAATTCCTAACGCCCGACCAGTAGTACATCCAATTAGAAGAATGGCCCCGAAAGAAAAAGAAGAGTTAAGTAGTCAAACCCGAGAATTGCTTTGGAAAGGTCTGATCAGACCGAGCTTTTCAGCGTGGGGAGCAGCAGTAGTATTTGTCCCGAAATTAGACGGTACTCTAAGACTTTGTGTTGATTACCGAGATCTCAATAAGCAGACACTGAAGAACAAATATCCCTTGCCCCGAATAGATGATCTATTAGATCAATTAAATGGAGCAACGGTATTCTCCAGAATGGACCTAGCTACAGGTTTCCACCAATTACGTATAGCCGAAGACTGTGTTCCTTTGACAGCCTTCAGGGGTCCCGATTTATTCTACGAATGGTTAGTAATGCCGTTCGGCTTGTGTAATGCTCCAGCATACTTCGTCGATCTTATGAACAGAGTGTTCCGCGGTGTATTGAATAAATTTGTTCTAGTCTTCATCGATGACATTTTAATCTACTCTAAGTCCGAGGACGAACATGCAAAACATTTAGAACAAGTGTTGAAAATTCTAAGGAGAAATGTCTTTAAAGCTAAATTTTCTAAATGTGTCTTCTGGCAGAATGAAGTTAAATTCCTAGGCCATGTCGTATCAAAAGAAGGGATTGCTGTAGATCCAAGCAAAATTACAGCAATTCAGAACTGGAAACAACCTACTACCCCCACAGAAGTTCGAAGTTTCCTTGGATTGGCTAGTTACTATCGAAAATTCGTTCATGATTTTTCAAAGATATATGGTGTATTAACAAAGCTAACAAAGAAGCACGAAAAATTCAAATGGACTCCCGAATGTGAAGAAGCTTTCCAGGAGCTGAAACTGAAGTTGACAACTGCTCCAGTATTGACCATTATAGAAGGTAATCAAGACTTGACTGTATGGACAGATGCTTCTATTAGAGGGCTAGGAGCAGTACTTATGCAAAAAGGCCAAGTGATCGCTTATGCCAGCCGTCAACTAAAGCCACATGAAAGGAACTATGCTACTCATGATCTTGAGTTATTAGCCATCGTGTTTGCTTCAAGGATCTGGAGGCATTATTTACTGGGCGAGAAGTTCGAATTATTTACCGATCATCAATCCTTGAAATATCTTTTCACTCAGAAAGATCTAAATTTAAGACAACAGCGTTGGTTAGAATTCCTTGCAGCATACGATTTTGAAATTCTATACACTCCGGGGAAAGCCAATGTTGTCGCAGATGCTCTCAGTAGAAAGAATGAAATCATTGCCAGTTTTATCATTACTTCTTCCTTAGAAGATAAGATTACTATTCTATAGAAGGACGATGAATTCATTAAAAGGATTAGCCAGCGGATCCAAGAAGGAAAACCCTCAGATTTTAGCCTTGATAGCCAAGGGGTCCTAAGATTAAAAGGGCGAATTTGTGTGCCTGGAATTCCAGAGCTCAGAAGAGAAATACTGGATGAGTGCCACAAGTCCAAACTAAGTATCCATCCCGGTGTGAGCAAAATGTATAATGATATCAAGCGCACATTCTGGTGGAAGGTGATGAAAAGAGATATTTCGATATATGTTAGCAGATGCTCCACTTGTCAGCTAGTTAAGAGTGATCAGCAGAAATTGGCTGGATTATTACAACCCTTAGAAATTCCAGGATGGAAGTGGGAACAAATTTCGATGGACTTCATTGATGGCTTGCCTCGAACTAAGAAAGGAAACGACAGTATATGGGTAATCGTAGATCGCTTCACGAAGACTGCCCATTTCATACCTGTCCGATCCAACAGAACGGCTCAAAGTCTAGCACAGATTTACTTCAAAGAAATAGTTAAACTTCATGGAGTGCCGCTCAATATAGTCAGTGATAGAGATCCCCTATTTACTAGCAAATTCTGGGAAGCATTCCAGACAGAATTGGGAACCAAATTGAATCTAAGCACCGCTTATCACCCTCAGACAGACGGCCAAACTGAGCGGGTGAATAGAATTCTGGAAGATTTACTACGGGCTTGCGTTATCGATTTTTGAGGCCCATGGGAAGATCACTTACATCTAGCCGAATTCTCTTACAACAATAGCTATCAAGCAAGTTTGGGAATGTCTCCATTTGAAGCATTATACGGTAGACCGTGCAGATCTCCCGCATGTTGGGTAGAACCTGGCAACAGACTTGTGTTAGGGCCCGATATGATTCAAGAAGCATCGGATAAAGTCGACTTTATTAAGAAGCGATTGAAAATCGCGCAGAGCCGACAGAAAAGTTATGCTGATGCGAGAAGAAGGGATATATCGTTTGCCGTTGGCGACTATGTTTATTTAAGAGTTTCTCCAATGCGGGGAGTAATCAGATTTGGCAATACTGGGAAGTTGGCACCGAGATTTATTGGTCCCTTTCCTATACTAGAACGAATTGGAACTCTTGCATATAGGGTTTCATTACCGAATTGGTTGCCTGGTATACATGATGTGTTCCACGTGTCTCAACTCAGAAAACATGTTCATGATCCAGATCTTGTTGTGGAAGAAGCAGCGCAACATGATATTGACATAACTCCAGAATTAGCACTCAGAAGAGAGCCACTAAAGATAGTTGGCAAAGAAACTAGAGAGTTGAGGAGGAAAAAGATTCATTTAGTCAAAGTGCAGTGGAGTAGTGATCCTAGAGACTGTACTTGGGAGACTGAGGAAAGCATTAAACAAGCCTATCCCAAATGCAGAGTGGACATCTCTGACAAACTCCGGTGCAAGGTACCTTTACAATACTTTGCATTTACATTTTATTTCCTACTTAGCTGTTATTTCCTTTTCGAGGACAAAAAGTTTTAAGTGGGGGAGATTGTAATAACCCAGAAAATGTGAACCAATTTAAAATTTTTAAATTAGGTTATTACCAAAGAATTTGAATGGTTGAAATAGAATATTTCAATAAAATAAGGAATTGGGTATGGTATTGCAGTTTGAAATTTTGAATACAAACTTTGTCTGACTGTACCGGGTGGAAAATATAACGGATTTTAGCGAAACTGAAAATATTTAAATCTGTTTATGAGTACCTTTCTAACAAATCCGAAAAATCGAAGTTTCATAACGGAAATCAAAAGTTATGGCCAAATGAATTTTCAGAAAGGTCGCTATATAGCAGATATAGCCCTTGAAAATTGATATTTTGCATACGACCTCGGAATTCGACGAAACCACTTTTGTTGGGTCCGGGATGTCAAATTATTGCTAAGTTTCAAATTTCATAATTTTTGAAGCTAGTATGTGAGCGGGGCAAAAGAAAATGTGATTGGTCAAATTCTGTTAAAATGGGTCGACCTAAAAATGGCCGTTTTTCAAACGAGCTCAGAATTCAACGAAACTGGTTTTGTTAGGACCGTATCGTCAAAACAAAGCTAGATTTATTTTTCTGGAATTTTTCGATTCAGTTTGTGGCCCTGGCAAATTGAAATGTACGTTTAAATTAAATATCAAATGTTTTATATTTTAAATTGAAAAATAACTGACTGTAACAGTCGAATTGGCCAACGAAACATATCCCATTGTGTCCGGAATAGGGGTATTTAGCTAGGGGTGACAGTCGTTGGGTTTAAAAAGGAGTCCGTTTGCAAAAACACTATTTAAAACTTCCTATAAAGCTCTGGCCAATAGGAATTTTTCTTTTAAAAAAAATACGAAAGAAACCCTAGCCGCCAGCGATCTGGACGACTCAGGAAGCACGAAACTTCTCGTCCATTTCGCCGCCGCCTCAGTCGATTTCGCCGCCGCCGCCTGTTGAAGCTTCTGACCGCCTTAGCCTCCTCTACCCATCCGACCAAGCCACGCCTCCATCCATCAACCGTAGACGTCGGAATTCGACCAGAAAGTCGTGCCTTTCAGAGCGCCGCCGCGACCCACAGGAGCCACCGAACCCATCGCCACCACCGCCGATCTGGAGATGGTTCGTAGCTCTCTGACGCAGCGTGGTTTGATTGAAGCATCGAGGTACGGTTTGGCTTAAAAATCGAGACCTAGTTTTGAAGTTTTAAAAACTTTTTTGATGTAAATTTCTGAAATGAAAATAACACTTTTAAGTGTTGCAAAACTTTGAAAAATAATATCTTTTTCGTTCTTTAACGAAATTTGATGAAACAGGAGACACCGTGACCGCAAGGAGGCTCTCTACATTCTAGAAGAAGCCGTGGATTTTTCTGACCTTCCTACGATTTTTAGCACTGCAATAACCAATGTGAGGAATCTAAACTATTTGTGTGAATGAAATCGTGTTGTATAAATCATATAAGCGAAGTGTAAATTATATACGCATTGTATACCTCATGTACATGTGTTGTATAAGTTATATTAGCGATGTATAAATTATACAAGCGTTGTTTGAAACATATATGCTTTGAATTGTGATGAAATGCAAGTGTATTGTTATATATATATATACATACATACTCCCCTCGTCCACAGACCATGGACGATATTTATTGCTTGTGATTGACGTGATATTATATGGTATGACGAATGGTTGGAAATAATTGTTTGTGGTTGATATTATGGTTGAAAAATACCTTTGTGGTTGAAAAATACCCTCTTGTGGTTGAAACAAATTAGAATAGGATTGTGGAATTGAAAATAAAACATGCCGCCTGCGTGCGAACTAGATGCATGATCCCCATTGTCAAAAACCGTGAGGTTTTAAGGTAGAGCGAGGAGCCGTACTAGGAACGGTCCCGGTTTTAACTACCCTACCGTTATGCTGCCGAAATTTTCTGAAATATCTATGTGTTAGAATAATTTTCATTCATTGAAATAAATTATACAAACTATATAGAATATTCATGTGTTGAGTTGCAATTCATTCGTTGAGTTGAAATTCATGTGTTGAATATTATTTGAATTTAAACAAATGGCTTTAGCGATAAAAATCACATTTTTATATATATACAAACTATATAGAATATTCATGTGTTGAGTTGCAATTCATTCGTTGAGTTGAAATCCATGTGTTGAATATTATTTGAATTTAAACAAATGGCTTTAGCGATAAAAATCACATTTTTATATATATACAAACTATATAGAATATTCATGTGTTGAGTTGCAATTCATTCGTTGAGTTGAAATTCATTGTTGAATATTATTTGAATTTAAACAAATGGCTTTAGCGATAAAAATCACATTTTTATATATATACAAACTATATAGAATATTCATGTGTTGAGTTGCAATTCATTCGTTGGGTTGAAATTCATGTGTTGAATATTATTTGAATTTAAACAAATGGCTTTAGCGATAAAAATCACATTTATATATATATATATACAAACTATATAGAATATTCATGTGTTGAGTTGCAATTCATTCGTTGAGTTGAAATTCATGTGCTGAATATTATTTGAATTTAAACAAATGGCTTTAGCGATAAAAATCACATTTTTATATATATACAAACTATATAGAATATTCATGTGTTGAATTGCAATTTGTTCGTCGAGTTGAAATTCATGTGTTGAATGTTACCATCTTTTAAAAATAAATGGAATAGACAATAAAAACTACACCTTCATTGTAAATATGAAGTGTTAAAAATACACACGTGTCGAATAAATATTTTTGATGACAAAAATATTTCTTTTATCATGTATACGCTTAGTTAAAAATACACACGTGTCGAATAAATATTTTTGATGATAAAAATATTTCTTTTATCATGTATACGCTTAGTTAAAAATACACATGTGTCGAATAAATATTTTTGATGATAAAAATATTTCTTTTATCATGTATACGCTTAGTTAAAAATACACACATGTCGAATAAATATTTTTGATGATAAAAATATTTCTTTTATCATGTATACGCTTAGTTAAAAATACACACGTGTCGAATAAATATTTTTGATGATAAAAATATTTCTTTTATCATGTATACGCTTAGTTAAAAATACACACATGTCGAATAAATATTTTTGATGATAAAAATATTTCTTTTATCATGTATACGCTTAGTTAAAAATACACACGTGTCGAATAAATATTTTTGATGATAAAAATATTTCTTTTATCATGTATACGCTTAGTTAAAAATACACACGTGTCGAATAAATATTTTTGATGACAAAAATATTTCCTTTATCATGTATACGCTTAGTTAAAAATACACACGTGTCGAATAAATATTTTTGATGATAAAAATATTTCTTTTATCATGTATACGCTTAGTTAAAAATACACACGTGTTGAAATAAATTATAGTTTGCTAGAAATATTATTATTAGCTTTGTTCTGCATATATATACATGTGTTGAACAGGAAAAATGGATTAGTTGTAGAGTAAAGAAATTGTTTGCGTGCCCGACAAATAGGTAAACCTTGATGAGTTGGCTGCGCAATTTTATTTATATATCAACTCCTGTGAATGCCATTGGATGCGGGGTGCTGGTTATTCTGTGTGAAATAATAAATAACGCCATAGGATAGTAACAATTAATTTTGAACTACACTACATGGCATACTTCTTGACGATAGGCATACTTCATCATATTCCACATAAGCAACTGGAGCTTGTGTGACGAGGTGGAAGATTTACCATACAAGCAAGAGGCTTGTATGGCGATGACTATATACTATAGGTTGAACTGATGACTGATATGGACTATATAAATTATAACGATAAATTGCCAGATTAATAAAAACCCCACACGGGTCTATAGTTGACAATAATCACGTCGCTCTAGTTATTAGATACGGCACATGGACTATTTATTTCCACACGGAAACGGGGTGACGAGAATTTATTCTCTGGAGTGATTATCAGTACATGCTCCCCCGTAAACACCAGAATATATCACTATAAATATGTGAATGCTTTTTAGGATTTATTGGGTACCTACTACGGCCCAATAAATTTCCAAACCCCTCCCCGTACAAAGGAGGTTATGGCGAAATTTTTCGAAATATTAAGGCGTTTGTGAAATATTTGAAGTGAAAACGAAGTTGAAAATATAGAATGAACTATAGTTGAAATTATAGAATGAACTATGTTTATATATATAAATATAAATATAATTAAAAGGAATAGAGGCCGTGCAGTTCGTGATTCGGAATCGTAATTTGAAACGATTAGTGCGAGAAATCCGACCATCGGATTTTCCCGAAACCGCAACCGCTGGGTTCGCCTTGGAAATATCTTTCCAACGGCACCAACCTTGTAAAAATCCAACGGTTGGATTGTCCGGAATGTTTACTTTAAATCTGAAGAAAAACAGCGCCAGAATCGTTTATGTTTATATATATATATAAATATAATTATATTAAATCGAATAACGACGCTGCAGTTCGAATTTTGAAACCGTAACTTCAAACGACTAGTGTGGGAGATCCGACCGTCGGATTTTCACGAAACTGGAACCGTCGGGTTCGCTTTGGGAATATCTTCCCACTGATATAGACTTTGTAGAAATCCAACGGTTAGATTTTCCGATATGTGTAAAACAAATTAGGAGAAAAACAGCGCCAGTGCCACGGCACGACCTGAAACGTCGTTTAATTAAATTGGGCCATTTTTAAATAAATAAATAAATAAAAATGGCGAAAAAATCGTTATAAAATATTATAAGCAACATAAATTGCAAATAAACCAATTGGGCTTGAATTGTTTGATATTTGATGGTTGTATGTGTTTGACACGAAAATAACACTAAATAACTGAAAGATGGATGTCGAATAATATAACCATAAAAAGAATCGATTTAAATTCTAATGACGTGAATTATTTGAAAAGGCCGAGCTAACCCTCATTTCAAATAATTTATCGAGCGATTCGAATTGGAAAATGCAAAGACGATTCAAGACCGACGATCTTCGTATCGGTTGGATGGGCGCTACTGAGGTTCCTGACCGGAGTAGCTACCGGAAAGGGACGGAAGTAGTAGCCGTCTGAACGTATGTGTTGATTGGACGGATATACGAGGAATTGACGCCTCCGGTTTCGTTCAGACCCAGAACGGACTTGTAAATGGACTGTGTGTCTGACATTGGATTTTGTTCTATACTGATTGATAACTGTTAAATATATATCTGTTTGGCGGCGGAGAATTTATTCTTTTGCTTAACGCCCTTCTCTGAGACGTACGAGCTTAGAGGTTATATATCGGTGGAAATCAATCGTATGGAGTGGACTGCCTATGTGGCATGCCAAGATGCTGTGATCAAGGCTTCTGTTGCAAAGCAAAGTCTTGTGGATGATGATCAAAGCAAGGTCTACGTGGCCTGGCTTTGTGTATTTCGTAGATTCGCGAGCCTCACACCTCGGTATGAGTAAAAAACAGGATACGGACCGCTGGGAGAGCACGACGTTTCTTTCTAGCTATGGTGGTGTCAGTGACTTACCAGCCCTGACATTTATATCTATTTTTCACCTATGTGGTTGTTGGAATGCGAGGCGCCTCGATTATAGGTCTGCAAGGACCGGGAAACGTGTGTTCAGGAATAAATAATCCTCAAACGTAAGAGAGGACCGGCCCAGCCGATCCAGGGTTGCCCAGAGTGTGTAGTCCTGAGACGTTTGCTAGAATGTCTCGAAGCGGAGAGGAGCTTGCCCCTTGCCTCGACTCATGACGGAAATCCAATTTCCAATACGAGATAACGGATTCGATTGTAACTTATATATGGCGGCATAGTGGCATGGGACGCTCATGTCGCCTATGATTGATATTTATGATGCTATTCGCTTTTGAAACATATATGCACTAGTAATAATATCAAATGATTTTGCTTTATACGTATCAAGCATATTTGGCTATTATAAGGTAAAACTCTATCCTCCGGCTTGCGTTGCATTGTGTGATGGGACCTGAGTCTTATAATGGCTTCATTCTTTCAAAAAGCATTGCGTTGTTTTAAAAGAATTTACTTTGTTTTAAATGCACTAGCAATCACTGGAGTAAACCCGTTCCGCGAAAGTGGCGTGGTCCTATGATTTGCTATTACTGTTGTTTAACTGTTAAATAGATTCCTCATACCAGTCCCCATGACTGACTCGTTGTTTGTTTCACTTTGCAAACGCGGGTGCCCTTATTTTCACACGGGCAACCTAGTGCACAGGTGACAGGTTGTTTTTGGCTCTGCACTGCTGCATAGAGTGCATTTTTGGCTCATGGCGAGACTGACTTCACAGAGACGACTTTGACTTTTTCCGCCATTATTGTTCTTATATTATGATTCCGCCACGGGCGATGCAGACTGATTTACTTTCCGCATTTCTTATTATATGTATATGTATTCCGCCTTCAGCGATGTAGACTGATACCCTTATTATGTCTCACTGCATGTATGTACTCCGCCTCTGGCGATGATGACTGATCACTTTCCTTTTTGTTTACTAAGTTATATCCCACGCTATGCTATTCTGATATTGTTACATGTTGTGATTCCGCTATCATATCCATGTAAAATTATTCTATTTATTGTTTCTGCTATTATCTGTACTCTGCTATGATGATTAATGTGTTATATTCCAATGATTATCCTTAATACCGCCCCTCGGATTTTGGGATCGTCACAGTTGTGTACAGACCATAAGTCGTTAAAGTACTTGTTCTCTCAGAAAGATCTAAACTTGATGCAACAGAGGTGGATGGAGTTTTTGGCATCCTACAATTTTGAGATCGCATGTACCCCTGGAAAAGGTAACGTTGTAGTTGACGCCTTAAGTAGAAAAAAGTTGACTTTGAGTCCTTTGTTCGTAGAACAACAAAGTTTGGAGTATATATCTACCTTTGACTTCAGACCCTCTGTCGATTATGTACCCGGATTGTTGGCATCGCTAGAGGTGCAACCTACACTTTTGGGTCGGGTTGGAGAGGCACAGCGAGATGACCCACAGTTGATTGAGATAGTAGGTAAGCTTATAGGAGGGGAGTCTTCAAATCATCTTAATAGATATGCTATAGATGAGAGAGGCTGGCTTTGTAAAGACGGGAGACTTTGTGTACCGCAAGACGAGAGCTTGAGGAAGACGATTCTTGAAGACTCACACCGCTCCAAGATTACCATACATCCCGGTGGTGACAAGATGTATTGGGATATGAAGCGAGTTTTCTTTTGGGTCGGAATAAAGAAGGACGTGGCTGAGTTTGTTTCTAGATGCTTGGTGTGCAAGCAAGTCAAGGCGGATCAAAAGAAGCCCGGTGGTTTGCTCCACCCTTTAGAGATTCCGCTGTGGAAATAGGAAAGTGTTTCCATGGATTTTGTAGATGGATTGCCAAGATCGAGGAAGGGTAATACGGGGATTTGGGTAGTTATAGACAGACTTACAAAAAGTGCCCATTTTATTCCCGTTAAAGTTAGAAGAACCGCCGCATGGTTAGCATCTGTTTACCTTCGAAAGATAGTTCGTCTGCACGGCATACCCTCTAGCATTGTGAGCGATAGAGATCCCATTTTCATTAGCGAGTTTTGGAAGAGCTTACAAGAGGCGGTTGGAACACAACTGTGCTTAAGTACCTCTTATCATCCTCAGACGGACGGCCAGACCGGGAGAGTAAATCAGATTCTAGAAGACCTTTTGAGGATATGCATCTTAGACTTTGGGGAACATAGGAAGAACATCTTCCATTAGTGGAGTTCGCCTATAATAATAGCTTTCAGGCTAGCATTGGCATGGCGCCTTTTGAGGCTCTTTATGGATGACCATGCCGATCACCTACTTATTGGTGGGAATCTACGGATAAGGTTTTTCTTGTACCCGACATGATTAGGGAGACTTCAGAGAAGATAGATTTGATTCGATGGCGAATGAAGATGGAGCAGGACCGACAGAAGTCATACGCTGATAAGAGATGAACCAATCGTGAGTTCAATATTGAGGACATGGTTTTTATTAAGGTGTCACCATTGAGAAACGTAGTCCATTTTGGATCAGTAGGGAAGTTGGCACCGAGGTTCATAGGACCCTTTCCAATTACAGAGAGGACTAGGCAGATGACGTATAGAGTAAAATTTTCCAGAGAAGCTCAGTGGTATTCATGACGTGTTTCACGTTTCGCATTTGCGTAAGTGTTTACATGATACGGCGGAAGTGGTGGAGCCGAGCACGCTCAAAGAAGTGGAAGTAGAGCGAAATGCCACGGTTAGACGAGCTCCTACACGCATTCTCGAATCGGAGGTCAAAAAGCAACGCAACAAAGAGGTCAAATTGGTCAAAGTGCAATGGGGAGATGATCAAGAAGACGCGACTTGGGAGACAGAAGACAAGATGCGTACGCTGTACCCTTTCCTTTTTGATGGTATGTTTTTAACTTCTCCTTTTTCTATCGCTTTGTTGATACTTGTCCTATCATTTAATATGTCTTTGTGATGATATCTTCGATCTTTAGTTAGGAAAAACCATATGGTTGTAAACATGTGTTTGAGACATGTTATGTTTGGTGGATGAAAATGGATGCAAGTGGTTGCTAGTGGTTGCTCGTGGATGCATGTACACACACATTAGGCACTAGATCGGCTCAATCATTTTCATATTGCATATAAATATGTGTGCATATTTAAATTAATGGATGTATAATGGTTGTGTTATCATATGGATGCTGCATTTAGATGAATGGTTGTGCATGCATGTTGAAATAATATGTATCATTACGATTCTTTTTCATACATAATGGACGCATGGCACTATCATGATTTGCATTAAGGAGGTCAACTGAATAAATAGACCGCCTAATTTTGCATTAGATAAGGAACATATACACACACTTTTTGCATATGTTCATATGACATTAGAAATCTTGTAAGGATAATAGATGCCTAGGTTTGATGGTTGAATTAATGGATGATTGGATGTTAGGATATACATTCTCCTTAACCTGGAGATTTCGGGGGCGAAATCCTTTAAGGAGGGGAGAATGTAACACCCCGTAATTTTAAATCTTAAAATTAATAAATTTAAGAACACTTAATTTTTAGGAGAAGAATTAAGGGAAATGGGTTACACCATTGCGTTCTTCTCGGAATTCTGCTTGGAATAGATTCCATGTTTTCATATATCGGACTTCGTATGAGGAAGTTATGGCCTTCAGAGTTTCAGGGATTTAAATAAATTAAAACAGATCGAATTCAAATTCAAATTTCAAATGAAAACACAAAAGCAGGCTTGGCGGGATTTTTCCCGCCCCAGGCCTGGCCGACCAGGGGGTCGACCTCCCTTATACAGGTCAACGGTCGACCTGCCCTGATTTGGTCAGATCCAAGGCAGATTCGGGATTTTGTACCTGGACTTGTTTTCCGGACAGATTCTTTGGCTCCTAACCATTTAAACACCCCCAAACCTCACTGTCTCTCCACACCAAACCATTGTAATGCTATGCTGCCTCAATCCTAATTAAAATAAGTTAAAGACGTCTTTATGCTGCTAGAATAGTTCATCTTCTTCTTAAAGCATAGGAATTGCAAGTCAGGATTCTAATACAAACGACGAACAAATTATTCTCTTCTCTAACCCGTCTTTGTGAGTACAATTTCTTTCACAAAATAATTAATAAATTAATTATGATGAGTTATAATTTGGAATATGAGAACTTGCCTGTTGAATCATGTGACGTTACTTAATTTTGTTATCGTCTGTTTGTGAACATATGACAGTTTCGTTAACTTATGTTAGTGGATCTATTTCATATGACCAATCACATATGTTTAACTTGATTCATATTATGACATCAGTTTATATGCGAGTTTGGATGTAAATAATATGCTAGGTGTGTATGAATCATATGCAAGTCTGTATGCGAATTATACACAAGTTTATATGTGAATCAAGTATATATATGTATGCAAGTTTATATGTATAACATGTGATATGTTTAAATTCATATGCAAATTTGTATGGAACCCATATGCAAGTTTAGGTGAAAACCATAGTCATATATGCAAGTTCACAATTTTATGTTTAGATCTATATTTAGATCCATGGCAGTACATAGTTTTTGCAAATTTATGTTCTATATGTCCATTGCCTATGCAAGTTATTGGCTATGCAAATTTATGTTATAATTCTTATTTGCAAGTTAGATCTATTTTATGTGTTATGCAAATTGTGATGTTTCTTTTCTTTTTATGAGTTAGACTATTTGCGAGTCAAACATATTTCATAATAAACGTACGAACGGCGTGGGGACATTGAGAAAATATTAAATATACATATTGAGAATTGGCATAAAATGGATTTAAAGGCATATAATTAATTCGAGACATTAATTGGTATAATTTATATACCTAAAATTTTTGGAAATAGTTTATGTGACAATTATGGACATAGATTAATGTGGAAATTATTGACAATTTGAATAGGGATATTAATTCAAATTTGGGTTAAATAATTATGTGTAACAATAAAAGGAAAAGACACGAGGTTAGACCGTTTGTGGTATAAGGCTGCCCGGACACGCCCGGCAAATCCAGCAACCACAAACGGTAGTCTAATGTGAGGGGTCAAAGGCATAAATTAAATGCGTAACAATTGTAAAGACGCGAGGTTAGGCTCGTTTGTGGTATAGACTGCCCGGACCCGCCCGACAAATCCAGCAACCGCAAACGGTTGTCTAATGTGGGAGGTCTTACAAGGTTACGGTTATAATGAATTAAGTAACACTTAACCAAGATAAATATGTAGTGGGACATGGGGTTAAGTGGGTGACATGGGTGGCATGTGAAATACGATTAGAAACACTTAACCAAATAGAAACATATTAGAAGACATGAATAAGAATAAGTTGAGTGGAAAATTCTAGTGGGGACCAAGCATAGGTGGAAAGCTTGTGTCAAGTATGGGGACCCTTTTCAAACCAGTAACCCATTAAGTATCTTTGTGAGCTCGAGCTAGGTCGAGGACGAGACACGCTTACTGGGTTTGATTGTAAGAGGTCAAAACAGGTTAGCGCTGGCAACGCAAGTCCAACGGGGTCATATGCGTGCATGGGCCCGGGCTGGTAGGTAAGATGTTGTTGCATTGTGTAGATATAAGTCGTGCTTCTTTGAGTAGTATCGGGTTGCCACTTTGGGGAGTGATACACCTCACTGTGGGACCAACACGGGTATCTACGAGTTAGGGAGCCGATCGCATGGGGGTAGTGGGTACAACTAGTGGAGATAGGGGCAGGCGGCACCTATGAAGACAGCTAAGGGTACACGGTACTACCATTATCATTATTATGATTATTATGTTCAGTAGGTGGGATCAACTTTTAGGGTGACAAGTATTAGTGCAGTATAGTAATTACCCTATAGTGATTAGGAGTGCGATTAACGCCGGCATATTCCTCTTGTTTGTTTTGTCATGCCCATTTGTTTCACAGCCATTCCTTGTTTTACTAGTTTATGCCTTATCCTAATTACTTTAATAATTATATTGTTAAAGTTATTGGACTCGCCAGACTTTATGTCTGACCCCTTTGTTTTCGCCTCTTTTCTTCCTCCCCCCTCCAGGTTCTCAGGGTGGGACTAGTGCTAGTGGAGCTTGATTTGGATCTCTTTCTCTCTCTTTTGGAAGCGCGTGGATTGCTGAAAGTAAAGTTCATCTTATCTCTTTTACGGCTACTTATGTTAGGGTTACGCTTTTTACTTTATGTACTCAGAAAACAATTTGTCAAGATGGATATTAAGTGTACTTGGTTTTATTGTTGGATTTTGATGTTGTTGTAACCAAACTATTTCTTCGCTGCAATAAAAGTTGTTTTAAAATTTTCAAGTACCAATATATGTTTCTGTCATGTTATATTCCGTTCTATACACCAATAATACTCCATGAAAGTTGATGCATTCCCTTTGTGAGTGACATTAATGGACGTGGGGTGTTACAACCTTGCACATAAAGACAAACAAATCTTATGGTCCACAATTTATGTATCTTAATTTATGTCACCAGTTTGTGTCAATATAGACGCCCCCTATAAATACATACATATATATATGTATGTATATGTATATATATATATATATATATGTAAGATACCTCCAATACTATTATTTTTCTTTATACAGAGTTAATTGTAAAATTTACATTATGATCTTCATCATCTGACTGAATAAAACCCAACTACCAATCAAACTATTGTGTAGAAAAAAATTTTAGACAATAACTAATGTTAAAATTTAGCAGATTTTATGTGTAAGTTTTAGGAAAGAAAAGATAATCATGTAGATATTTATGTTATGCTAAGTTCATCAGAACATAAATTTGACATGTTCTCTTTGAATCTGTTGAGAAATTTGATGTAATGATCTTAATTTCAATGTAATGAATTCGTTTAACTTTGTTGAATCTTAGTTTTGATGCAATGAATCTTAATTCTAATGATTCTGTTAAGAAATTTGATGTAACGAATTGCTGAGTCAGAATCTTATTTCTAATATAACGATTATGTTGAGAAATTTGATGTAACGAATATGTTGAGTTTAAAACAAGCAATATTTAACTCTTTAGTTAAGTAATATTACGATCTTACACTGTTTTTTTCTCTGAAAGAAACGGTACTTATATTACAATAAAAAGTTACATAAAGTGGATCGAGCTGGACACAAAATACAACAACAGCCTAAAAAAAACGAATACTATACAACACAATAACTAATCCAGCTTGATCTGAAGACACAGCAAAGCTTACAAAAGAAAAACAGAGAACACACTAGCCAACACAACAGGAGACACAAAGCTAAAGCCTTAAAGCACCAAAATAAAAAACCATGCAGACCAAAACCAAGATCTGCATATAGCAAGCAGTGCCAACCACCAAACTGAACACACCATATTAACCAAGGATCCAACAAAACAAAGCTCCACCTGCACAAGATACGGAAAAGACAAGAGGCATCTAAGAATATACTTCTGACTAGGCTACACCAACCACACTTGCATAGTCTACAACTATCAAATCTCGATCTAAACTGAATGTAAATAGCTAACAGAAAGTATAATTATTTTTTGACAAAGCTCCACCTTCCCCTTTCATTTTCCTATTTTTTGTCGTGTTTGGTATTGTGAAACTAGCTTCACCCAGTCTGGATTAACTTCCACCAATGGTTCGCTACTCAAACTTTTATTTTCTCCTTTATTTCTGCTATTGATCCTACTTTTTAGCCTTCTCTTTTTGAAACTATTATACAAAAGTAGTCTGAATCATTAATAAGAGAATCCTGAAAATCACTAAAGTCTGTATCTTGTTGACTATACTCAGACTGAAGATCTTCTTTCATTTGATTTATATCATTTTTATAGTTTCCAGAAGTCTGTTTCATAATTTCAGCATTTCCATTGTCTTTACCTCCTTTATTATTCATTCCTTCTAAAGCTTCTTTGGTAGCACCATCAAACTGATTAACAAAATTTCTCATATCACTGTCTATAGACTGCCCTTTCAGAGTAGAATCACCAGAAAAAACTTTGTTTTCTAACTGATCTATATAAATTCCTATATCATCAGCAACAGTCTTTCCACTTTGATTAATGTTTTGCTCTCCTATTTCACCACAAATATGTTTTACCTGAATGTCATTGTTCTCATCGATATCCATTCTTACACTTATTTTTAAATTACCTTTTGGAATCCATATTCTATTCGATTTGCATGTTACATTAGAATGCCCAAACACTTTGCAATAAGAACATGCAATAGGAGTCCACTCATATTGATACTTTCTCAAACAATTTCCCCATTAAAATATTGAATAGGAACTGAATCTGAAAATTTAAACTCTATATTAACTTCAACTAAAACTCTTGCATAATAAATTCGAGCCTGATCCTCTGTCACACTGTCTAGTTTTAAGGGGAGACCTAGAGTTGAAACAATCCTACTAATTGCTTCAGTCGACCTGAAATCCAAATCAAGATTGGGCAATATAAAATTATATTAGAATTGTATTAAGAGATTCTTTATTAAGCTTGATTCTAGGTTCATATTTCTTCATGAAAATCAATCTTTTATCATAAAATACGGACCTGAAGCTAGAATATGATCGCACTCCTCAGTAAGATCACATTTAATGACAAAGAAACCGTTGTCTCTGGAAAATATTTTATAGTACCCCTTCAAGCCCGAATTTCTATCAATATATTCTTTCAAGTAATTATAATAGGGTTTTCTTCCATAAACATAAAACACAACAGCATTCACCCATGTTTCCCTAGTAGTCCTAACTTGTTCTTCGCTGATATACGCAATTTTAAGATTCTCTTTAACCACAGGTTCATAAAATGTTAGTTGAACAACATTATGATGCAAGTTATTATCTTTAACCACTTGCAGCCAAGATCTAGGTTGCATGAAGTTTATCTTAGAATTACTAGTCTGAATCTTCAAAGACATCTCTGGAAAATCCTAAATCGAATTCAGATCTGGAGCTAGAAGCTTCTTTTCTGATGAAGCGAATAAATGATCTGCATGTGACCTAGATGAATTTGAATCATGTGGAATTGCATATCTAAAATCAGAATCTTGGTTTGAGATTTTCTTGTTCCGTGAATTTGGAGGAATTGAATTCGAAGGAAAAGAAGTCGCCATTTTTTTCTCCTAGATAGGAAAAGTGTAATATCTTCAGTTGATCTTACATTGTTATGTACCTGTAGATTTCTAATCTTGCAAAATATGTGCAATTTAAATTTTGTCTTACTTTTACTTGTACTATTTGTATTTAATTTTATATTTCACTGTATTGTATCAAGAAATTATACTCAGTAGTTATTTTTGCTATATGTGGTATGTTGTCAAAATATTGATGCTGGTATATATGAAAAAATGATGCCCAATATCTGTAGGTTCTATATGTAGTATGCTTCACAAAACTGATATCTACATATATACAAAAATAATAGCTGTCTATACAATATGCGATATGCTCTCACAAAACTAAAACATACATATGTGAATGAATGGAGCACTGTTACTCAGACCGACTGATAATTGGTCAAAAAATGCAGCTTAGTACAAAGGTGTATATCAGGAGGGGCAGTAGTGTAATTTTAACAGTGGGACCTCCTATTTTTATGTGTGTTGCCATAGGAATGGACATAATTTCCTTCGGTTCAAACAACATTTTTGAAATGAATGATACTCAATAGATATTTGTACAATATGCGATATACTTTCACTAAACCGATACCCATGTATGTCCGTAAATGATACACAAAAATTTATATAATATGGTGTTCTATAAATTTTTTTTTTTACTTTACTACAATAACTGACAAAAATGATAAAAAACAGACGAAATTCATATGTAGTAGGTATTTGATTTTAATCGATTCTTGGTTACTTTTATGAATAATTTTAGATGTTATTCACCACAAAACTGATACCTATATAAATGAAAAATGATATTTGTTAACTGTTCAACATAATATTATGCTACAAAATTTAATTATTTAATTCACTATCATCTGTAATACAAGCAAAACCAAAACACTGAAATTCATATATATTAGCCTATTCAATTTGAGACCATGATTTCTTAATTTACAAAATATTTTAAACTTTACTTACAACTAAATTGATACCTACGTATATAAAAAAGAAACCCAATGCATGTTTGATATAATATCATACTCCACAAATTTATGCATTAAATTTATAATCATATATGACAAAACTGATACCAAAACATTGCGAACTCACGCCTACAAACAAATTAATTCAAATTATCCTTGGTTATTCTATAAATTATTTTACATATTGTTTCCAACAAAACAAATGATATACACATATATACTAAAATGATACCCAGAAGTTGTTCAATAAAATTCGACAGCAACTCTATGTCAAGCAACAATTATACACTTTTACATCATATATTTATTGCAAACTCTTTGTGGTTACATATTCTACATAACATATTGACAATTAAGTTGGTAGTTCTTCTCATAATTCAGTATTAGAGAAATCTGTAAATAAATCAGTCCAATCAATAAAAAAACTAGATAAAATTTACCCATTTTTTTTACATAAAACCGATACTAAATACATACGAAAACTGATGCCAATTTCTTCCATGTTTGAAAATGATACGGACAGTATCAAAATCTGATACCAAAAAACAAATAACACATTCTACCTATATATTCTAAACACATAGCAATCAACTAAAGGGATACTACTTACCCAAATTCAATTACAAATTTTTTCCAAAAAATACATACACCAAAGTATAAATCTCAACAAAATCATATCTTTGTAAAAGCTTGGCAATTACGCTTATTATATCCATATTGCTTGCATTCTCCTTTTCGCTTTATAGAAAATATACTGGCACCATATTCTCTTAGATAGCTTCATTACATCTTTTTAGCAAGGCCAATCGGTATTTATAGTGATCCGTAACACTTATCATTATAACAAATAATAATTACAAATAACACAGGAGATTTATAGGATACCAACCTACTACTTATGGTTTTTAAGGTGGAACGTCCACCACATACTGTTTTTTATAATGGACCGTCCACTACAACTAAACAAGGTTACGAAAGTGGAGATAGACTAAGAAATTTAGACTATATATTTCCTACTCCACATAGGGAGAAAACCGCACACCACGTAGAGAGGCAGTACAAAGCAGATTACATGCTAAAATGAACAAAAGTACAAGCAGGCCTAAGAGCTAGGTGCAACAGATACAAATCACTTTGAGCCACACAATGAAAGCAACTATAGCATGACAAGCTTGGAGCACCAAGCTATAACATCAAAGCACAAGGACCTTCATTGCACAAGAGATAGGGATTTTTTCGATTAGGCCACCTTTTATAAACTTATAACACATTTAGCCTAGTTTCAAAACTTATTACAGCTGCAGCCTGGTTTATGTCACATCAGCTGAAATCAGTTAGTTTACACTAGCATTATTTGAAATAACGCATGCCTGCGTTATTCAGGATGACACACTAATGATTTATGTTGTTGCAAACTTCATCTTTTCCCTACATGAAGGGAAGCATGCCTGCGTTATTCAGGATGACGCCTGAAAGATTAATGTTGTTACAAACTTATCTTTCCCTACATGAAGGGAAAAGCGGTTTTTAAGATGACGCTGGCATGCGTTATTCTGAATAACGCACGTATATTAGAATTGATGTTTAATTTTTGTTACTACGAAGTGTTATTCTAAATAACGCAATGCTATTTTTCTTTTGCTGTCAGCATTATTTAGAATAATGCTATTCGCATTATTTGAAATGACGCACAGTCGAGATATACAGAGAGCCCAGGCTCTCTACCTCCTCACTTTTTCTTAACTTCTATTTTCCCAAAACCGAAAACCTAAAGCTCCTAACCCTAGTTGCTCACCATAACTACAAATTGTGGGTTGTTTTGATCGAAATTCATCACCAAGGCAAGCTCATCAACACAAGAAGTTCCAAAAGGTAAGAAATTCATAATTTTGTTGATTTCTTCTAAAATTTAGGGTTTGTCCATGATTGGGGAAACTCTAGAATATGCTTGTATGCAGTTTAATGGGTTCAATGTTGTTAGAATTGTATAGTTTTCAACTTTGTTTGTGGTTATTTTGGCTATGTTTGCATAGCAGTAATGTTGTTTGGAACATGATTTGTGTAGAAATTGTTGAGATGGAACCGGGACATGTAGATGATATTGTCCTGTACTTGCAAGACAGACATAGGTCGAATAAAAATGCTTTAATGGCGGTATGTACGTACGGTGATTGAATGTTGGCATAATCTTATTTCTTACTTTTTTGTATGTATGTCTTATGTTGTTTGTTAAAATATATTTACAGAGAAAAAATCCCGTTAGTATTATAGATCACACGGTTTCCGTTGGCGCGGTAACCTCCACACATCCAGAAGTATTGGCTTTGCTTGATCGTGCTAGATTCAGACTAGTACACTAGCTGGAATACGTTCAACTCGATTGTTGTCTCATCACTGCATTAGTCGATAGATGGAGACCGGAGACATTGACATTCCATCTTAGATGTGGAGAGATGACCATCACTTTGGGTAATGTGGCGGTCCTTCTAGGCGTGCCTATTGATGGTGCTCTGAAACACCCCACCTCCGTTAGGGTCACTCACAAAGGGAATGCCCTAATTTTGGTGGAGGTTTTTAAGTATAAGTCACAGATACACAAGACAGATATAAATACACATATTTATAAACAGCGGAAAACACAGCAACTTTTATTTCATCAAAATACATGTCATACAAACCATACCATAATTGTCTTACAATACTTCCAAAAACATTACATTTCCATAACTGTCTTGATTATCAAGAAGCATAAAACATAAAATAAAGCAGAAAAATCCCCATAATGATATCCAAAGCCATGATCCAAACAAAAAAGATCCAAACCGTACATCTACTGTCTTCAAGCTTGCAAAAGAGTCTGCCTAAGCTGAGTTGTTTCCTCCCTGTGGACCTGGGGGGGGAGGAACGAAAGAAAAGAAGGCGAAAAGAAAAACGGAGTCAGACATAAAGCCTGAGTAAATCTAGTGACTTTTCAGTATGTGAATAAGAAAAGGATATGATAGACATAAACTGAAAACAGGATAGTATCATAACTAAGGGAGTGTAGTCCAGAATCGAATATACTATCGAACCCACACTATATCTCTGCATTTACTAGGATTGTTCTAACTGGCACCCCATGCTGAGGGTGAAGTGATCCTTTTTGTTTTTACTAAAGATCGGCTCCTACTCGTAGGTGTGTCTTACGGCTACCCCAAGAAGTGTAGATACCTATGCTGGTCCCACCATGGGGTGTATCAAGACCCATGGTGGCGGCCCCGCCATAATTACTAGAAGGCATAGGATATACTACTGGTGCCCCTAGTGCCCTGCTTGTCTGCTCCGAAGTGCGTGCACGACCGCACACCGTTAGACCTACATTGTGCACCTAACATTGCCGTTATTTGACCGCTTACAATCAGCCCAATAATCGTGCCCCACCCTGCCTAGTTTCAGGGTACCGTTGATACCTAAATTGGGTTACTGCTGAAATGGGTCCCTACGTTACCAGGTTTTTCTAGTCAAACATGTTAAGTGGTTAAGTGTCTGTATATACCTAACACCACCCATCAATATTTGTTAACATGTTGAATCTTTGGTTAAGTGTTTTCAGTTGACTTAACCCTACCACTTGTCCTTAGCCTTTTAGAGCACCGATCACTCACATTAGACAGATATCACTATGGTTACTGGATGTGCCGGTTGGTTCCGGGCAGGTTTACACCGTAGTTCAGTCTAACCTTGGGTCTTTATTGGGCTCAATGTTTAACCACCCACATTGGATAGGTATTGTTGTGACTACTGGACAGCCGGGCGGGTCCGGGCAGGTTTATGTCACAACTCAATCCAACCTCGTGTCAAACATGTCGTCTTTTCTATATTTACATATTTTATTATTTATGTAAACGTCATGTCGTCTTTTAAGTGGGGTATAACAATTTATACCGCTAAAATGTCACAGTCGTTGGCACGCGCCAAACATGCCAACATATTTATTATACCATGTTTTTACACCCAACGCTATTACCCCCGTTTGTACGTACTAATGTTGGGCTCGACACAATTCAGCCCAACTTGATAAACGTGAGAAAAGGGGAAATTCAGAACATATAATATTTCTATGATACATAGAAGGTGTAGCGCATGAACTTGCAAATTGGCGTTAACATAAACATTGGAGCATGTGAACTTGCATTCAAAATTGGCATACAACTAAATGGGTGTCACATAGGATGGCATATGTAGACTTATACAAACTTGGGTTTTAACATATTAACTTGGCATAACGTCGAACACAAAACTAGCATGTTGTAAATTAACCCAAAAATGTCCAAATCTAATATATAGTCTATTTCCACTTGAACTTGCATAGTTTATGTAGCCTAAACTGCATTTAACATAGTTCTAATCATACTTGTAATGGATCTAAGATGTATACATAAGTTTTGAGTCATGTAGCATAAAGGATCTCAGATCTAGGGTGTGTTTACATAAGTATATGGCCCATGATATCAACATAAACATAAAGGGGATATTAACATAAACATGAGAGGGATCTAATCATAGACTTGCCACAAGAACTTGCATAGTTTATGTAGCCTAAACTGCATTTAACATAGTTCTAATCATACTTGTAATGGATCTAAGATGTATACATAAGTTTTGAGTCATGTAGCATAAAGGATCTCAGATCTAGGGTGTGTTTACATAAGTATATGGCCCATGATATCAACATAAACATAAAGGGGATATTAACATAAACATGAGAGGGATCTAATCATAGACTTGCCACAAACTTGCAATTACCATTACTTTCATATACAAACGTATAATAAACTTGCAATTACCATTACTTTCATATACAAACGTATAATAAACTTGCATCGATCCATTTATGCCACAAATCAATACACCAAAAACAATCACGATAGAAACATTACAATACACAAGATCTACATCATTATAATGATACAATTCAATTCCCAATTACATCGTATCACATCATAATTTTATTCAGATTCTGAAAGACCACTATACTTACAACGTGTGACGAGATCTTGTTTTCTGATTTTTGTTTTCTGAATTTGGAGATGCTCTCCTTTGGGTAGCAATTTGTTGATTGATTTATTAGACTTTAGTTTGCTTCTTAGTTTGATTCTTGGCGGCTACGATCAACTCCTTCCTGGCAGCACGACGACTCCTCTCTTATTTTCTTATGTGATTTAGTTGAGTCTTAGGGTGTATTTATAGAGTTTTCAAGTTACTTTGAGCCGTCAGATGCAAACAGGGAGGGAAATCAGACCAGACAGCACACCAGAAGTCGAACCAGGGTCAGACCCACCTGGTCAGGCCGACCAGGCAAGTCGACCTGCAGGTCGACACCCAAGTCGACTGCGCAGTCGACTTGGGGGGGCCAGGTCGACTGCCCAGTCGACACTAGTGTCGACCGGGTCTCTGGGCGGGAAATTTCCTGCCCAGCCCAGTTTGAACTCGAATTCGAATTTTAAACCTGTTCTGAGCTGTGTTTGAATTTCAAATTTATTCTGAAACTTCCGGAGATCATAACTCCTTCATACGGAGTCCGTTTCACGCAAACTCGGACTCTATCTTAACCAGAATTCCGAGACGAACGCAATGGCGTAAGCCATTTCCCTTAATTCTTTCATTAGAATTAATTATATTTTAATTTATGAATTTCACTGTTATAGAATATACGGGGTGTTACATTCTCCCCCACTTAAAAGGATTTCGTCCCCGAAATCTTCAAGTTAGGAAGAATGTATATCCTACCATCCAATCGTCCATCTACTCGACCAACAAACACAGGTGTCCATTGTCCTTAAAGACTTCTAATGCTTTATGATCATATGCATTGTGTGTGTATATGTCCTTATCTACTGTAGAAATCAGGCGGTCCACTGATTCAGTTGACCTCCTAAATGCGAATCATGTAAGTGTCATGAATCCATCATGTATGCAAAATTTTCCTACTCATAATTCTACATGAGTGCACAACAATTCATACAAATGCGATAACCATATGATAACATATAAAATTTCGACCATATGTGAACGAGAATACATATATGCATATGCAGTATGAAGTGACTGAGCCGATCTAAATCCTAGGGTGTGTGTGTATATGCATCCACGAGCAACCACTAGCAATCACTTGCAACCACTTGCAGCCATAATCCATAACATGTTTTCAAATACATGTTTGCATCCATTTGTTTTCTACCTAAGGAGTTAAGGAGAAAGGGCCGAGGAAATATGCCTAAAAGATAGATAAAGCATAACTTAAGGAAAAAGAGAGATCAAAAGATGTACCCTCAAAAAGAAAAGGGTAGGCTGCGCGTCTTCCTCGACGTCGCTCCATTGACCTTTGACGAGCTTGAATTCGCGGTTGCGTAGCTTTTTCACTTTAGTTCCTAAGATGCGTGTTGGAACTCTTCTCACAGTTGCTTCACGTTCCACTTCGGCTTCTTCTAGAATGCTAGGCTCTACTATTTCAGCAGACTCGTGTAAACACTTCCGGAGGTGAGAAACATGAAAGACGTTGTGAACTCCGGGCAGTTTTTCGGGTAGCTCTAATCTATAGGCCATCTTCCCAACCTTCTCGATGATAGGAAATGGTCCTACAAATCTCGGTGCTAGCTTTCCAGTGGATCCAAAACGAACAACGTTCCTTAAAGGAGATACCTTAAGAAAAACTCTGTCCCTAACCTCAAACTCAAGGTCGGTCCTTCTCTTGTCGGCGTAGGATTTCTGTCTATCTTGGGCCGTCTTCATCCTTCTTCGTATCAATTCCACTTTTTCTGAAGTTTCTCTGATCATGTCTAGACCAAGAATAACCTTATCTGTAGACTCCCACCAACAAGTTGGTGACTTGCACGGTCTTCCATACAATGCCTCGAAGGGTGCCATGCCTATGGTAGCTTGGAAGCTATTGTTGTAAGCAAACTCCACTAAGGGAAGGTGATCCTCCTATGTCCCTCCAAAATCAAGAACACTAAGTCTCAAAAGATCATCTAAAACTCTATTCACCCTTTCCGTCTAGCCATCGGTCTGAGGGTGATAGGCCGTACTTAAACATAACTGAGTGCCTACAGCTTCTTGCAAACTTCGCCAAAACTCGCTTGTGAAGATAGGGTCTCGGTCACTAACAATGCTGGAGGGTATCCCATGGAGTCGAACTACCTCCTTGATGTAAAGAGACGCTAGGGATGAGGCGGTCCTTCTACTCTTGACAGGTAAAAAGTGGGTGCTCTTTGTAAGCCTATCCACTATTACCCAAATGTTAGTATTGCCCCTTCTCGACCTAGGCAGCCCATCAACGAAGTCCATTGAAATGCTATCCCACTTCCATTGGGGGACCTCTAGGGGATGAAGCAGTCCTCCAGGCTTTTTCTGTTCCGCTTTAACTTGTTGGCATACAATACACTTAGAAACGAAATCTGCCACGTCCTTCTTCATGTCGTTCCAAAAGAAAACTCTTTTCATGTCCTTGTACATTTTGTCTCCGCCTGGGTGTATTGTCATCTTGGAACGATGTGCTTCCTCGAGAACCTTCTTTATCAACTCCCTTGCTTGTGGGACACATAGTCTTCCGTCGCGTCTCATCCAACCTTTATCATCGATAGAGTATCTACTGAGGTGACTAGAAGTCTCACCCCTAATTAGCTTATCAACCACTTCAACTAGCTGAGGGTCCTCACGTTGTGCCGTCCCTATTGTGTCCAAAAGAGTAGGGCGCACCTCAAGAGATGCTAACAAACCCGGTACGAAATCAGAGGAGGGCCTAAAGTTAAAACTGGCTATATACTCTAGGCTTTGCCTTTCTACAAAGAGTGGGCTTAGGGTCAGTTTCTTCCTACTCAAGGCGTCTGCCACCACATTGCCCTTGCCCGGAGTATAGGAAATCTCGAAGTCATACGAGGCAAGAAACTCCATCCATCTTTGTTTCCTCAGATTAAGGTCTTTCTGCGAGAAAAGATATTTCAACGATTTATGGTCAGTGTAAAGTTCGAACTTATCACCTAGGAGATAATGTCGCCAAGACTTAAGTGCAAAGACGATGGTGGCTAACTCAAGATCGTGGGTCGGGTAGTTCTTTTCATGAACTTTCAATTGCCTTCCACCATAAGCTACTACCCTCCCTTCTTGCATCAAGACAGCGCCTAGCCCTGTCTCACATACATCTGTATAAACTGTGAACATCTTGCTTCCATCTGGCAGAGTCAGGACTGGGGCTGTTGTAAGAGCCCTTTTCAAGCGTTGGAAAGCCAACTCGCAATCCATGTCCCAATTGAACACTAGATTCTTCTTTGTCAGCCTTGTGAGTGGAGCTGAGATTTTCGCAAAATCCCTTATGAACTTCCGGTAGAAACCTGCTAGTCCTAGAAAACTTCGGACCTCAGTTGCATTCTTTGGTGCCTTCCAGTCCTGCACCGCAACCACCTTTGCGGGGTCCATGGCCAACCCTTCTTTAGATACAACATGCCCAACAAACCTTACTTCTTCTCTCCAAAAGTGGCATTTTGAAAATTTTGCCTTTAGCTGATGTGCTCGGAGAGTATCCATGATTTCCTTCAGATGTTGAGCATGCTCTTTCTCACTCTTTGAAAAGATCAAGATATCGTCTACGAAGACAACCACAAATTTGTTGAGGAATTCTCTAAACACTCTGCTCATTAGGTCCACGAAGTAAGCGGGTGCATTTGCCAGGCCGAAAGGCATGACAAGCCACTCAAAGAAACCGTCTGGGGTACTGAACGCCGTTTTATCAATACTATCCTCAGCTACTCTTAGCTGATGGAACCCAGTTGCCAGATCAAGTTGGGAGAAAACCGACGCACCTACAAGTTGGTCAAACAAATTGTCGATTCGGGGAAGAGGGTGCCTATTTTTCTTGGTCAATTTGTTTAACTCCCTATAGTCAACACAGAGGCGAAGCGAACCGTCTGCTTTCGTTGCGAACACCACTGGAGCACCCCATTCTGAAATGCTCCTTCGAATGAACCCCTTCTCAAGAAGTTCTTTAACCTGCTTACTGAGCTCCTTTCTCTCTTTTGGAGCCATATGTCTGACAGGTAAAGCTACGGGCTTTGCGTTATCCACAAGATAGATTCGAAAGTCTATTTCCCGCTTCGGAGGCAAGCCTTTCACCTCCTCGAATACATCCAGATATTCCCGGACTACTCTAACCGATTGCAAACTATCAACAGAAGCATCAAGAGACTCTAGATAACTAAGCATAACAGCATTACAGGAAATTTCTAGAGTGTTACCGAGCCGAGTCAAGAGTCTAACTACTCTTTTCTCACAATCAAGAATGGCACCGTTACTAGATAACCAGTCCATGCCTAAGATCAAACCATATCCCGAGAATCCTAGAACAAAAGCATTACAACTAAACGCAACACTGAGAATAGAGATTTTCAAACCCAAACAAACTATTGACAAGTAAGCGGAGCCCCCAATTGGATTTGAAACTACTATGGGATCCTCAACCATACTAGTGTCTAGATGCAGAGATTCTACTAAGGCAGATGAAATAAAAGAGTGTGATGCACCAGAGTCAAATAGTGTGCAAACTGGATGATCATGAAGATAGACTACACTTTCTACAGTAATATTACTACCTCGTTCCTGAGAAGGTTTTGTCATAGCATGAACTTGACCCCCTAAAGTAGATCCAGCTTTCTGTCCCTGTCCTTTCTTCTTTGGGCAGTCCCTAGCTTGGTGCCCAGTCTCTCCGCAATGAAAGCAACCACCCATCTTTGCCTTCTTCTTCTGACAATCTTTCTCTATATGTCCAACTATGCCACAGAAATGGCACTTTCTCTTCTCACGGGACTTCTTGTTCTTTCCTCCTTTCTTAAAGTCTGTCTTCTTAGCCTGTAAACCTTCTTTCTTTCCCTTAGCCTTAGTCTCCTTCTTGCCGTGGTCTTCCTCATGTAGCAACGCCATGTCCACCAAGCTTTCATAAGTCGCTCCCGTGGACACATGGGTCATGGCAAGGCTGTGTATAGGCTCATTCAGACCTTTGACGAAGCGAAGCGCCTTCTTGTGTTGGGTATTTACTAAGTCCAGCCCAAATCTGGCCAGCTGATTGAACTGATTAACGTACTCCCTGACCGTCATGCTTCCCTGTTTAAGATTTAAGAACTTCTCTATTTGCAGGCTCCTTTCAGCTTGGGAGAGGAATTTCAACTCAAACCTTGTCCTAAAATCATCCCAAGTTTCCACTGCCTTTTGAGCATTTGTGATCTCCCACCAATAGGAAGCTTCATCTTTGAGCAACCATACTGCTAGCTGTATCTTTTGCCTATCATCAACTCCAAAGATGTCAAACAGATCCTCGGTCTCCTTTAGCCAATTTCTTGCTCCTACAAAGGGTTCAGTTCCATGGAAGTCTTTTCCACCCATAGAATTGAAGTCTCTACATGTTTTGGAAAAAGCATTTCCAAGGGGAGGAGCAGGAGGAGGAGGAACTGGTGCTACTGGGGGAGGAAGGATATCTGTCGGGCCCGCGCCATTTGCGGCCCTAGCTTCTAAGAACCTCCTAAACCAACCGGGTATCGGTACTCCTTCAGGAATGTTGAGGTCTCCAGACATGCTGAAACAGAAAGGAAAGATTCAAAACGAAGGATAGAGAGAGATAGTACACATGGCTTTGGGGGATCATGCCTTTTAAAATATAACACTTTTTCTATTAAAAAAATGCTTCTTTAAACTTTCTTTTGAAAATAATATCAAAAACTTTATCTTATCTGGTAAACCTATGCTCTGATACCAAGTGAAACACCCCACCTCTGTTAGGGTCACTCACAAAGGGAATGCCCTAATTTTGGTGGAGGTTTTTTTAGTATAAGTCACAGATACACAAGACAGATATAAATACACATATTTTTAAACAGCGGAAAACACAGCAACTTTTATTTCATCAAAATACGTGTCATACAAACCATACCATAATTGTCTTACAATACTTCCAAAAACATTACATTTCCATAACTGTCTTGATTATCAAGAAGCATAAAACAAAAAATAAAGCAGCAAAATCCCCATAATGATATCTAAAGCCATGATCCAAACAAAAGAGATCCAAACCGTACATCTACTGTCTTCAAGCTTGCAAAAGAGTCTGCCTAAGCTGAGTTGTATCCTCCCTGTGGACCTGGGGGGGAACGAAAGAAAAGAAGACGAAAAGAAAAACGGAGTCAGACATAAATCCTGAGTAAATCTGGTGACTTTTCAGTATGTGAATAAGAAAAGGATATGATAGACATAAACTGAAAACATGATAGTATTATAACTAAGGGAGTGTAGTCCAGAATCGAATATACTATCGAACCCACACTATATCTCTGCATTTACTAGGATTATTCTAACTGGCACCCCATGCTGAGGGTGAAGTGATCCTTTTTGTTTTTACTAAAGATTGGCTCCTACTCGTACGTGTGTCTTACGGCTACCCCAAGAAGTGTAGATACCTATGCTGGTCCCACCATGGGGTGTATCAAGACCCATGGTGGCGGCCCCGACACAATTACTAGAAGGCATAGGATATACTACTGGTGCCCCCAGTGCCCAGCTTGTCTGCTCCGAAGTGCGTGCACGACCGCACACCGTTAGACCTACACTGTGCACCTAACATTGCCGTTATTTGACCGCTTACAATCGGCCCAGTAATCGTGCCCCACCCTGCCTAGTTTCAGGGTACCGTTGATACCTAAATTGGGTTACTGCTGAAACGGGTCCCTACGTTACCAGGTTTTTCTAGTCAAACATGTTAAGTGGTTAAGTGTCTGTATATACCTAACCCCACCCATCAATATTTGTTAACATGTTGAATCTTTGGTTAAGTGTTTTCAGTTGACTTAACCCTACCACTTGTCCTTAGCCTTTTAGAGCACCGACCACTCACATTAGACAGATATCACTACGGTTACTGGATGTGCCGGTTGGTTCCGGGCAGGTTTACACCGTAGTTCAGTCTAACCTCGGGTCTTTATTGGGCTCAATGTTTAACCACCCACATTGGATAGGTATTGTTGTGACTACTGGACAGCCGGGCGGGTCCGGGTAGGTTTATGTCACAACTCAATCCAACCTCGGGTAAAACATGTCGTCTTTTCTAGATTTAAATATTTTATTATTTATGTAAACATCATGTCGTCTTTTAATTGGGGTATAACAATTTATACCGCTAAAATGCCACAGTCATTGGCACGCGCCAAACATGCCAACATATTTATTATATCATGTTTTTACACCCAACGCTATTACCCCCGTTTTTACGTACTAATGTTGGGCTCGACACAATTCAGCATAACTTGATAAACGTGAGAAAAGGGGATATTCGGAACATATAATATTTCTATGATACATAGAAGGTGTAGCGCATGAACTTGCAAATTGGTGTTAACATAAACATTAGAGCATGTGAACTTGCATTCAAAATTGGCATACAACTTAATGGGTGTCACATAGGATGGAATATGTAGACTTATACAAACTTGGGTTTTAACATATTAACTTGGCATAACGTCGAACACAAAACTAGCTTGTTGTAAATTAACCCAAAAATGCCCAAATCTAATATATAGTCTATTTCCACATGAACTTGCATAGTTTATGTAGCCCAAACTGCATTTAACATAGTTCTAATCATACTTGTAATGGATCTAAGATGTATACATAAGTTTTGAGTCATGTAGCATAAAGGATCTCAGATCTATGGTGTGTTTACATAAGTATATGGCCCATGATATCAACATAAACATAAAGGGGATATTAAGATAAACATGAGAGGGATCTAATCATAGACTTGCCAGAAACTTGCAATTACAGTTACTTTCATATACAAACGTATAATAAACTTGCATCGATCCATTTATGCCACAAATCAATAAACCAAAAACAATCACGATAGAAACATTACAATACACAAGATCTACATCATTATAATGATACAATTATATTCCCAATTACATCGTATCACATCATAATTTTATTCAGATTCTGAAAGACCACTATACTTACAACGTGTGACGAGATCTTGTTTTCTGATTTCTGTTTTCTGAATTTGGAGATGCTCTCCTTTGGGTAGCAATTTGTTGATTGATTTTATTAGATTTTAGTTTGCTTCTTAGTTTGATCCTTGGCGGCTACGATCAACTCCTTCCTTGCAGCACGACGACTCCTCTCTTATTTTCTTATGTGAATTAGTTGAGTCTTAGGGTGTATTTATAGAGTTTTCAAGTTACTTTGAGCCGTCAGATGCAAACAGGGAGGGAAATCAGACCGTACAGCACACCAGAAGTCGAACCAGGGTCAGACCCACCTGGTTAGGCCGACCAGGCAAGTCGACCTGCAGGTTGACACCCAAGTCGACTGCGCAGTCGACTTGGGGGGGCCTGGTCGACTGCCCAGTCGACACTAGTGTTGACCTGGTTTTTGGGCGGGAAATTTCCTGCCCAGCCCAGTTTGAACTCGAATTCGAATTTTAAACCTGTTCTAAGCTGTTTTTGAATTTCAAATTTATTCTGAAACTTCCGGAGATCATAACTCCTTCATACGGAGTCCGTTTCACGCAAACTCGGACTCTATCTTAACCAGAATTCCGAGATGAACGCAATGGCGTAAGCCATTTCCCTTAATTCTTTCATTAGAATTAATTATATTTTAATTTATGAATTTCACTGTTATAGAATATACGGGGTGTTACATGCTCCTTTGAGGAATCCAGAGACATGAGACTACATGGAGATGTGCCAGCGGCTTTTAGGTATTACGCCTCCCGCGGACCAGTGGATGAGAAATGAGCAAATTATTACAAGTTGGTACAAAATGCAGTTTGAGCATGACATTCCACCGGATGCCACGCAGTAGCAGATTGAATAGCGTGCTAGAGCTATCATACTCTGGATCATTACTCAGCGCCTGATCTGCGATCATTCTAAGACTCGGGTGTGGCTGAGGTGGCTGCATTTTATTGAGGATTTTGATCGTTGTCGACAATATTCTTAGGGCAGTGCTACGTTAGCATACACATATATGGAACTTATCAGGACCGTTTTGTCTGAGAGCACTAATCTTGGAGGTTGTCCTTCTTTGATTCAGGTACTTTATTTTCGTATGCTTATATGCTTCTTATTTGTTTTTATGTATGTCGTTTTTCTATAATTTACTTCTTTGTAGTTATGGTTGTGGACATATTTCCCCCTTGGTCGACTTGAATTAAAGGAACCAAATATTAATTTTTCCTTGCCGTACGGGGCTAGGTATTTTTATTCCGTCAATTATTTAACTTATTTGTGTTAAGTTATTTTCTTCTATCTCTTACCAAGTCACAATTACAGGTGGGTTGGAAAGAAGAACACTGTGTCGACTTCGAGGCGTAATTTATCTTTCTACCGCAATGATCTCGACGTGCTTAGTCCGCATGTTGTCACATGGACCCTATATGCGCAGGATCTTGAACAGCTTCCGCCTTTATGTACTGTTTTGTCGCATCTGTGGACCTCTCGTGTAACAACCCGAATTTTAATAACATCTTGAAATAAGAAATCAAGGCAGAATTAAATTTTAAAATAGGAACCAAGGAAAACGGGTAGTGCCATTGCGTTCGTCTCGAAATTCTACATGAAATCGAGTCCGAGTTTTCGAAAAACGGATTCCGTATGAGAGAGATATGACCCTCCGAAGTTTCAGGAAATTTCAGAATCGAAAACAGCTCGAAGTTCGAATTCGAGATTCGAATTCAAACCCCAAGGCAGACTGGGCGGGAATTTTCCTTCCCAGGACCAGGTCGACCTGGGGGTCGACACTATGGTCGACCTCCCAAGGACCAGGTTGACCCTATGGTCGACCTGGGGGTCGACCTGGTGCCAGAACCCAGTTTTGAGCCTGGGTTCATTCTGATGTATCTGGTCTCGTTTTCAGTCTACATTCGCCCACCTAATCCTATATAAACAGCCCCCTAGCCCCATTCTCTTTACACCATTCTTCTCTCCTTATGCTGCCTCTGAGATAATAGAAATAAATAAATAAAATAATGGCATCGCTACATTGCTGGGATCAAAACTTGAACTAGTGCATCTTCTTCCAAATCTAAATAAGATTAAAAGAGAACTACTGCAACTCTTCTTCTATAATCGAATCAAGGCAAGTGCAGTTATTTTCCAATATGAAATTTAATCATGATCTTGACATAATTATAAATCTGAATCTGAGACTAGGCCCTTTTTCTATTTATCAGATCTGTTCCTCTGTTTTATTATTCTGTTTGTTCTGTATTTCTTCCTCCTTTCTTTCTTTTTGTTTGATAGCCAGGCAACCATGAGCCTAAGCCAAGTTTCATAAGAGATGAACGCATAAACGTTAAATTTGGGAAGAATATTGAATGAGGCATATTTGGGCAAAATCGATTTGTAAATAATTTGAGGACACAACGCATATTGTAATTCTGGACATAAATTTGAGACATATTGCCTAAAATGATCTATGACTTGGAAGAAGAGGATTATAGTGACTTAGAACATAAAGAACATATTTAATAATTTAAGATCTGGATCTAGGCATATTAAATCTGATAGTTTGTCATTTGGAAGTAGGAGAATTAATTTGCATATGACTTAGGTGTAAATACCTATATTAAGATTTGATGATTATTAAGTGTGAATACACCTAAAAGGGGTTTTTTGGATATGTGACATGCATTGTAATCAATGGCCATATTTGGCATAATTTATATGTAAGGTTTTTGGAGAATATTCTGAACTATGCAAGTTTAACTAAAATTTGGGACATATGTTATATGGTGGATTATAACCATAATTTGGGCATATAAGTTTAGGCTTACTTTATGAATTAGGCAAGATATGTGAATAGGACTTTAAGGAATGTTTAAATCGGCTGAAACTGTTATCTGCTTAATATGTTAAATTTTCCTAATCTGCTAAGTCTGTTACCTGTTTAATCTATTGAATTGCCTAAACTGTTAAATATGTTGAATCGCCTAATCTGTTAATTATGCCTAATCTGCTAAATCTGTTGAGTTGCCAAATCTGCTAAATCTGTCGAACCGCCTGAGCTGCTAAATCTGTTAAATCTGTTGAAAAGCTGAATGATTGTAATTTGTGTATGAAAATCCGTAGGCTCGATCTAAGATTGAGTAAAACAAGTTAATTTGATTAATCTGCTGCGACTTGAAAAGAAGTCAAATATGTTAAATTGACATAATTAGTCTGATATTTGTTAACTTATAATGGAATAAACTAGTTATAATAAAAATGCTGAGACACGAGGTTAGACTCATGTTTGCGGTAGAAGCCTGCCCGGACCCAACCGGCTTAACCAGCAACCGCAAACTGCTAGTCTAATGTGAGAGGTCGTAGGCATAACTAAAACATGCTTAGACACGAGGTTAGGTCTGGCTTGTGGCAAAAGTCTACCCGGAACCACCCGGCTTATCCAGCGGCCACAAGCTACCGACCTAATGTGAGAGGTCTATGCATTAACATTTAATTAATACAAATCTGACATAAATATGATGTCTAAAACATGTTGGGTGGATAGGACTAAACCAACTGGACTGATGAATTAATAAACGTGTTTCGTGAATCTGTAGGCCCAATCCAAAGTTAGACAATCTGTAAGTTTGTTAAAAGTGTACATCTGATCAGTTAATCTGAAAACCTGTTGAACTTGATTTTCTGATCTGGAACTAGTTGATCTGAACTCTATAGGTCTGAAAACTTGTAAACAAGTTAATCTGAAATCCATTAGTCTGGGTACACAAGGTTTGGAGGGAAAATACTTGTGTCATCTGTTGTTTAGGACCCATATTAGTCAATAACCTACCTGGTGTCAAAACTATGACCCAATAGTAGGTAGGGTCCGGGCATGCTTACTGAACTAATTATAAGCGGTTCATTCTGATAATGGCGAGGGGTGTTGATGGTGCGTTCCAACTGGGTCATGTGCGTGCATGGATCCCGATCTGCCTCTGAGGATGTAAGAAGCCGTGACATCTGTAAATAGGTCTATGTCATTCAAAGGTTGCCACTTGAGGGATTGATACACCCTTTTGTGGGGATGGCACAGGGTATTTATGTATTAGGGAGCAGATCGCTTGGGGTAGATTTAGGGTACGCTTAGTTCTGTCTATTTCCGTTGGGGTACCGTCTGTTTCTATTGGGTGGTAACACCTGTCTGTTTCTGCATGGTACCGTCTGTTGGGGGTGGTAAAGGCCCATTTACTAGTGTACACCTAATATTTTGTTTCTGTAGGGATTATTCCTGTTTTCCATCTCTGATTCCGTTTATGTACCTTCTGTCTGTTGGGGTGGTAAAGGCCCATTACTGGCATTCTGTTTCTGTATAGATTATTCTGTTCCGTTTCTGTTTAGACATTAGGGTAACACCTAATCCTGTTATACTAGTATTAGTGCAGAGAAGTAAGATATAAGTAAGAAGCATAACTTGGGCTATATCATTATGTTTCTTCTGTTTAGCTTAAGTATACCAGTTCCTCATGTTTCTTTTGTCTCTTATCTAGCTTTATTTTCATGTCATAATGTCATTATCTGTTCATATGCTGAAAGTCACTAGACTTGCCAGACTTTATGTCTGACCTTGCTTGTTTTCGCCCCTTTTCTTTCTCCCCGCCCCCCCCCCCCTCAGGTTTTTAGGGTGGAAATATAGGAGCTTGATTCGGATTTTCTCTGCTTGAAGTATCGCTTGGCCTTGGCTCTATCTTTCCATGGCAGTTTATGTTGGGGATTATGACTTTAAAAACTATGCATTTTGAAGGCTTTTGTACAAGACCAATATTTTGTACTTGAATTCTGATATTGTGATTTGAAAAGATGTAACCAAACTTATTTCGGTTTCTGTTGTAATAAAGTTATAATTATTCAAGTACTATTTTATCTGTCTTGTAAATTTCTGTTCTGTCTACTAAAATGCTCCATCAAAGTTAAGGCATTCCCTTTGTGAGTGACCTTAACGGAGGTGGGGTGTTGCACTTGGTATCAGATCTGAAGGTTACCAGATTTGATAAAAAAAATTGGAAAACTATTTTCAAAAAAGGTTTTTAAAAAGGGAGTATTTTCAAAAGTAGAGTTTATTTTGAAAAACATAATCCCCAAAGCCATTGCCTATCTTTCTATCCTTTGTTTTGAATCTTTCCTTTTTCTTTCGTTTCAGCATGTCTGGGGATCTTAACCTTCCGGAGGGCGTACCGATACCTGGCTGGTTCAGGAGATACCTAGAAGCTAGGGCTAATGATGCGGGCCCAACAAATGTCCCTCCTCCCCCAGCTGCAGCGGTTCCTCCTCCTCCTCCGCGCATGAATACTTTCCCGAAGATATGTAGAGACTTTCGAGCCATGGGTGGGAAGAACTTTAATGGAACTGAATCCTTTGTGGAAGCAAGGAACTGGCTCAAAGAAACTGAGGATTTGTTCGTTATCTTCGAGGTGGACGATAGGCAGAAGATACAGTTGGCGGTATGGTTGCTTAAGGACGAAGCTTCTTTTTGGTGGGAGGTCACAAATGGAGAGCGTCCGATAGAGAGATGGATGGATTTCAGGCATAGGTTCGAGATGAAATTTCTCTCACGAGCAGAAGAGAGTTTATACGTAGAAAGGTTCTTGGCGTTGAAGCAGGGGAATTTATCAGTGAGAGAGTACATCAACAAGTTTAATCAATTTGCAAGATTCGGCTTAGAATTGGTAAATACACCGCATAAGAAGGCACTAAGGTTTGCTAAAGGTTTGAATGAGCCGCTACACGGATTGGCGATGTCCCACATTCCTATGGGTGCAACCTTCGAAAAATTGGTGGACATGGCGTTAATGCATGAAGAGGAAGCCGAAAGTAAAAAGAAAGCGGAAAAGCTTGAAGGACCACAGAACAAGAAGGCGGGGCCCAAAAAGGAAACACAAAAGAAGGATGAAAAGACTGAAGATAAGAAGGAGAAGAAGTTCTTTACTTGTGGAAGCTCGACCCATCTGAACAAGGATTGCAGAAAAAGGAAGGGCACTTGCTTCAACCGTGGAGAAATGGGGCACTTCACAAGGGACTGCCCAAAGAAACGGCGACAAGGGAAGAGGGCAGAACCCACTACTGGAGGACAGGCGATTGCTCAAGTGACTGGTGCATAGGGTAGAAGTAAGAAAATTTATGTAGAAGGTTTAATTTCCTTATCTGATTGAGGAGTTAAAAACACTTTCTGATTCTAGCATTATGATTCTGTAATTGAAACTCTGCACTATAATACTAGTCTTGTTTCTTGTTCAGTTATAGTCTCAGACCCCATGGGGGTTACGACTCATCTATTTGTGATAAGTTGGGGTTTGAGGACATCTGTATTGGGCGTTAAGTTGACCATGACACATACATTCTGAGTTTTTATCATGCTTAGTTTCCTACGAATCATTTGGTAATCTGATCTGTATCAGTAGTCTGTAGTTTTCTGAAATGGATAGGAGTTTTTACTCAAAGTGTGAAATAGATTTCCAGTTGGGCATTTGTTTAATGGGAGTGATTCTCTGAGTATTAATCTGATGTTGATTTCGGTCTTCGGGGTTGATACTTAGGGAGATATTCTCTAAAACTGATGTCTAATGGGAACCTAGCTTTAGTTTTAATTATACTTGCTTCTATCACTCGACTTTATCCTTCGACCTTTAGGTAGAAACTAATGGGTGTAAACATGTGTTTGAGACATGTTATGTTTGATAGTTGCAAGTGGATGCAAGTGGTTGCTAGTGATTGCTCGTGGATGCATATACAAACACTAGGCACTAGATCGGCTCAAAAACAATCTCATACTGCATATGGATGTGTGTGCATTTTTTTTAAAAAAATTTATGGATGCAAAATGGTTGGCTCAGCACATGAATGTTGCATATGAATGAACAGTTGTGCACTCATATAGAAATGATATGTATCAAATAGGGAAATTGTGTACATGTTGGACTCATGGCACTGACATAATCCGCATTAAGGAGGTCAACTGAATCAGTGGACCGCCTGATCTTTGCATTAGATAAGTACATATACACACACTCTTGCATAAGTTCATACAACATTAGAAATCTTTTAAGGACAATGGTTGCTTGTGGATGATGGTTGAGTAGATGGATGATTGGATGATAGGATGCATTCTTCTTAACTTGAAGATTTCGGGGACGAAATCCTTTAAGGAGGGGAGAATGTAACAACCCGAATTTTAATAACATCTTAAAACAAGAAATCAACGCAGAATTAAATTTTAAAATAAGAATCAGGGAAAACGGGTTGTGCCATTGCGTTCGTCTCGAAATTTTACATGAAATCGAGTCCGAGTTTTCGTAAAATGGAGTCCGTATGAGGGAGATATGACCCTCTGAAGTTCAGGAATTTTCAGAATCGCAAACAGCTCGAAATTAGAATTTGAGATTCGAATTCAAACCCTAGAGCAGACTGGGCGGAAATTTTCCCGCCCAGGACCAGGTCGACCTGGGGGTCGACACTATGGTCGACCTCCCAGGGACCTGGTCGACCCTATGGTCGACCTGGGGGTCGACCTGGTGCCAGAACCTAGTTTTGAGCCTGGGTTCATTCTGATGTATCTGGTCTCGTTTTCAGTCTAGATTCGCCCACCCAATCCTATATAAATGGCCCCCTAGCCCCATTCTCTTTACACCATTCTTCTCTCCTTATGCTGCCTCTGAGATAATAGAAATAAATAAATAAAATAATGGCGTCGCTACATTGCTGGGATCAAAACTAGAACTAGTGCATCTTCTTCCAAATCTGAATAAGATTAAAAGAGAACTACTGCAACTCTTCTTCTATAATCCAATCAAGGCAAGTGTAGTTATTTTCCGATATGAAATTTAATCATGATCTTGACATAATTATAAATCTGAGACTAGGCCCTTCTTCTATTTATCAGATATGTTCCTCTGTTTTATTATTCTGTTTGTTCTGTATTTCTTCCTCCTTTCTTTCTTTTTGTTTGATAGCCAGGCTACCACGAGCCTGAGCCATGTCTCATAAGAGATGAACGCATAAATGCTAAATTTGGGAAGAATATTGAATGAGGCATATTTGGGAAAAATCGATTTGTAACTAATTTGAGGACACAACGCATGCCGTAATTCTAGACATAAATTTGAGACATATTGCATAAAATGATCTATGACTTGGAAGAAGAGGATTATAGTGACTTAGAACATAAAGAACATATTTAATAATTTAAGATCTGGATCTGGGCATATTAAATCTGATAGTTTGTCATTTGGAAGTAGGAGAATTAATTTGCATATGACTTAGGTGTAAAAACCTATATTAAGATTTGATGACTATTAAGTGTGAATACACCTAAGTAAAAGGGGTTTTTTTATGATATGTGACATGCATTGTAATCAATGGCCATATTTGGCATAATTTATATGTAAGGTTTTTGGAGAATATTCTGAACTATGCAAGTTTAACTAAAATTTGGGACATATGTTATATGGTGGATTATGACCATAATTTGGTCATATAAGTTTAGGCTTACTTTATGAATCAGGCAAGATATGTGAATAGGACTTTAAGGAATGTTTAAATCGGCTGAAACTGTTATCTGCTTAATATGTTAAATTTGCCTAATCTGCTAAGTCTGTTACCTGTTTAATCTATTGAATTGGCTAAACTGTTAAATATGTTGAATCGCCTAATCTGCTAATTTGCCTAATCTGCTAAATCTGTTGAGTTGCCTAATCTGCTAAATCTGTTGAACCGCCTGAGCTGCTAAATCTGTTAAATCTGTTGAAAAGCTGAATGATTGTAATTTGAGCATGAAAATATGTAGGCTCGATCTAAGATTGAGTAAAACATGTTAATTTGATTAATCTACTGCGACTTGAAAAGAAGTGAAATCTGTTAAATTGACATAATTAGTCTGATATTTGTATAATTTGTAATGGAATAAACTAGTTATAATAAAAATGCTAAGACACGAGGTTAAACTCATGTTTGCGGTAGAAGCCTGCCCGGACCCAACCGGCTTAATTAGCAACCGCAAACTGCTAGTCTAATGTGAGAGGTCGTAGGCATAACTAAAATATGCTTAGACACAAGGTTAGGTTTGGCTTGTGGCAGAAGTCTGCCCGGCTTATCCAGCGGCCACAAGCTACCGACCTAATGTGAGAGGTCTACGCATTAACATTTAATTAACGTAAATCTGGGATAAATATGATGTCTAAAACGTGTTGGGTGGATAGGGCTAAACCAACTGGACTGATGAATTAATAAACGTGTTTCGTGAATATGCAGGCCCAATACAAAGTTAGACAATCTGTAAGTCTGTTAAAACTGTACATCTGATCTGTTAGTCTGAAAACCTGTTGAACTTGATTTTCTGATCTATGAACTAGTTGATCTGAACTCTGTAGGTCTAAAAACTTGTAAACAAGTTAATCTGAAATCCATTAGTCTTGGGACAGAAGGTTAGGAGGGAAAATACTTGTGTCATCTGTTGTTTAGGACCCATATTAGTCAGTAACCGTTCTGGTATCAAAACTATGACCCAATAGTAGGTAGGGTCCGGGCACGCTTACTGAACTAATTATAAGCGGTTCATTCTGATAATGGAAAGGGGTGTTGAAGGTGCGTTCCAACCGAGTCATGTGCATGCATGGATCCCGGTCTGCCTCTGAGGATGTAAAATGCCGTGACATCTGTAAATAGGTATGTGTCATTCAAAGGTTGCCACTTTAGGGAGTGATACACCCTTCTGTGGGGCTGGCACAGGGTATTTATGTAATAGGGAGCCGATCGCCTGGGGTAGATTTAGGGTACACTTAGTTCTGTCTGTTTCCGTTGGGGTACCGTCTGGTTCTTTTGGGTGGTAACACCTGTCTGTTTCTGCGTGGTAACGTCTGTTGGGGTGGTAAAGGCCCATTTACTAGTGTACACCTAATATTCTATTTCCATAGGGATTATTCTGTTTTCCGTCTTTGATTCTGTTTACGTACCTTCTGTCTGTTGGGGTGGTAAAGGCCCATTACTGGCATTCTGTTTCTGTATTATTCTATTCCGTTTCTGTTTCAGTTTAGACATTAGGGTAACACCTAATCCTGTTATACTAGTATTAGTGCAGAGAAGTAGGATATAAGTAAGAAGCATAACTTGGGCTTTATCATTCTGTTTCTTCTGTTTAGCCTAAGTATACCAGTTACTCCTATTGCTGTTGTCTCTTATCTAGCTTTATTTTCATGTCATGATATTATTATCTGTTCATATGCTGAAAGTCACTGGACTTGCCAGACTTTATGTCTGACCTTGCTTGTTTTCGCCCCTTTTCTTTCGTTTCCCCCCCTCAGGTTTTTAGGGTGGAAATATAGGAGCTTGATTCGGATTTTCTCTGCTTGAAGTATCACTTAGCCTTGGCTCTATCTTTCCATGGCTGTTTATGTTGTGGATTATGACTTTAAAAACTATGCATTCTAAAGGCTTTTGTATAGGACCAATATTTTGTACTTGAATTCTGATACTGTGATTTGAAAAGATGTAACCAAACTTATTTCGGTTTCTGTTGTAATAAAGTTACAATTATTCTAGTAATGTTTTATCTGTCTTGTAGATATCTGTTCTGTCTACTAAAACGCTCCATCAAAGTTAAGACATTCCCTTTGTGAGTGACCTTAACGGAGGTGGGGTGTTACAGCTCGTGTGCCCATTATATGTTTTAACGATGTAGCATATCACCTTCCTGACCGGGTGATGCGTCAGTTTGCATTTAGACAACATCTTCCTGAACCAGCCATACATAACAGGATTAACTTAGAAGTACGCGCGGAGTATGAGGGGGCCATTGAGACATGGAACCATCGACACATGCATACACAGCAGGAGCAGGAGTTTACGTTGTCGGACGTTGAGTATCACTCACGGTATTGGCAGATTACTCGACAGTATATTCTTCGCAGAGTGCAACCACTTGGTGTTGTAGTGGAACCGTACACACCTAGAGCTCCTCTTGAGGGGAATTTGGTATGGAAACCTTGTTAACAAGTGTAATTTATTTATTTTTTGGCAAGTTTGAGTTTTATGTAAGTTAACTTATAAAATGCAGGCGGATGGGGTGTACTGGGCTATACAAATGGTTGATGAGTTATCTCATGAGGTGCCCGAACAAAGCAAGGGAAAATGCTTTAGCATTAAGCGTATTTTGCAAACAATTTTAGGAAAGAACATGCTTGCTAGACCGACGTCGTCTCCTCCTCCTCCCCCACCTCAAGCTTTAGCACCCATAGAAGCTTCGGAGACACAAGAAGTCTGCGACATTCCTCCGCCTCCAACTACTTTGGTTTATACGTAACAGAGGAAAAAGGTGGCATCAAAGGGAAAGGATAAGGATAAGGAACCAAAGTCGTCTCAACCAACCCAGGTTGTGCATGGTCCGTCATAGCCCCAAGAAGGTTCCTCATCTTCTTTGCATGAAGACATACCCCCAAAACAGAAGAAGAAAAAGAGAGCAACTCCTTACAAGCAGCGGATTCTGAAGTAGTTCGTTCCTAGGGTAGTGGTATAGTTTGTAGGTTAATTGTTGTTTTTAGCTACTTGGACTTTGTATTGGGATGTTGAAATTGTGTATTGTTTTGTGGGTTGTGGTTAACTTGGATTTGGAGTTGTAACCTATGGGTATTTTGGTTTATGTGACATCATTTTGGTTTTCCATACTAGGTTCCATAGTTTGCTTCTGTGTGTTTACCTTTATTGACTTTAAGTTGTATGGTTTAAGCATGATTCTAAAGGAAATATAACATGTAAACATCCTAGAGCGTTATTTGGAATAACGCTAACTGCGTTATTCCAAATAACGCAGTGCGCGTTATTCCAAATAACGCTCCACGTTGGTATCCTGCAACATGTGTCATTAAAAGACGTGCCATCTTCACCAACCCACCCATTCATTTGTTAGTTCCCCAAATCAAACCCAAAAAACCTCACAATTCCAAAGTCCAAATTTTCAAACAAGCTAGATTGCACGAGCCAAATGTTGTTTGTTTGTTAGATAATTTCCTCAGAATTGAAGGTAATCCAACGAATCACCGCATCTTGTCTTTTATTTTCTTATTTGCAAAATTAATCCATAATGTACGTTTTATTCATGCAAGTATACTTTAGATGGATCAAGGGGAACTTGATGGTGAAACTTTAGCCAAGTACATGGATGAGTTTGAATCAATCGAACACCAGCCGGGCAAAGAACCACGCTTGGAAGCTCTCATACATAAAGAAATGCGACAAAAGACCTTTGTAGCGGTGGATAGAAACGGCGAGAGAAATAAGGGGAAAGCCTTAACGATTGGGGAAGAAGTACCACGACAATATTGCAATTGTAATGTCTATTGTCATGTGCATGTTGCGAAGAGTAAGGCAAACGCTGGCATATGGTACTACGGTTGCGGGCGATATCCGGTTTGGTTATCAGTGTCGCACTTGGTTACGCCTTGTCGTTACACGGAGTGGAATGATCCTCCATTATGTCGAAGAGGCCACGAGTATGCGCTGTAGATGCAAGAAGAGAATGCACAACTAAAGACCGAAATTTACCGAATGCGGGAAATATACGACTCACTAGAGTCCACCATTCCTAGATATCCTAATAAGTCATGTATTGTTCTATGTACCGATATATGTATCATTCTAATGCATTGTTCTATATATTGGTATATGTATCGTTCTAATGTATCGTTCTATGTATCATTCCAATGTAGTTGTACCAAGATAAATGTTACCACAAACATAAAACAACAGGATAAATAGTTAATACAGATGTCTTATACATAAATCTCCAATAACAAACTAGATAAATAGTTACGACATATGTCTTATACATAATAAAACCAAATAGAAAGGTATGCAACGTAATAAAACAGGATTTTTAGGTACTACGTAATACTTAGTAAAGTCTATGTCACTGTAGTACAACGACTCTTCTTATGGCCATTTACTCCACACTTGTTGCACCTATTAACTTCGGAAGACCGCCCCTCGTCCATGGTGCCTTTAATTTTAGTAGATCTAGGTCTACCTGGTGGTCTCCGAGCTTGCGGTGGAAAAATCATATGTCCTGAAGGTTGGGGCCAATAGCGCTTGTCACGAACTGGATGAAACTCCGACGTATAAGTCGCGTGATAACTTTGAACTGTGTACCAGTTGGAGGCAAAGTCGTGATGAGCTCTTTTGGCCCCATTTGCCACTGCCAAACATGCAGCCATAACATGCGGACACGGAAGGTGCTGTAGCATTGGTATGTTACATGTACACGAACAAGTATTACCATATACCTTTACTATAAATTCATCACCGTAGTAGTGTATTACGACCCATTCATATTCGCCGAAGTGAACTATTCTGCAACGTCTTGCTTCTTCGGCTCTTTCAGCTATTTTTGCCTCCCACTTTGGGGTTAATTTGCATACCGAACCAACAACATTTTGCCGCCTGTTACAGAAATAATCCGTCGATCTATAGAAGGTACGTGCAACCAACGACTTAACTGGAAGCGACCGTGCACCTCTTAGCACACCGTTGAAGCTTTCAGAAGCATTTGTCGTCATTACATGAAACCTTCCGCCATCGTCTTTAAACAAAGCCCAATTTTCCTCTTTTCCACCCAAACTTCTCTCAATACAGTTATGAGCTTTAACGTTGGCCGTCTTAATTTCTTCCCGAATCTTACGATACTCAACCTCTTTTGATGCACATGTCGCCGGATAAAATAAACCAGTCAAACGTTGATCTCTAAAGCCGGCTTTTTGAAAATTTTCTTTTACAAGCCTCGCGCAAAATCTATGCTTATGTGGCTCTAAACATCTTTCCTGCAATGCTATAGGGATTCTTTCATTCTATCAGATATGAAAGTAATACGACGATTGTTTACACTATGTATAAACTATCTCATACAGGAAAAAAACCAAGCCCAAGAGTCAGCTGATTCGGCCTCAACAATGGCATACGCCAACGGATAGAGTTGATCATTCGCATCCGTTGCAGTGGCTACGAGTAGTGTACCTTTATATTTGCCATACAAATGAGTGCCATCGATATAAAGCAATGGGCGATAATGTAGAAATCCTTCAATGGAAGGGCCAAATGCCCAAAATGCACATTCAAATACACCATATTCATCTGTTACTATATGGCTTACACTACCGGGATTTGATCTTCTAATTTCATCAAAATATGACCGTAACAATGAATACGACTCCGCCCAATCCCCGTAAACCATAACAATTGCCTTGCTCAGAGATCTCCAAGCTTTCATATAACCAATCTTAATAAAAAATTGTTCTTCAACCAACACTTGAACTGTTCTAGCTGTTATGTTTAAATCAGACTTCACAAAAGGTCTGATCTTCGAAACCAGAAATGTTGATGTCGCTTGTCGATTGCTTGAATTGACCATTGGATTAACGCAAGTATGCTCCCCTCTATACTTCTTAACAACCCACAATCCAGCCTGCGATTTTTTGGAATCAATTGCATGAATTCTCCACTGGCATTTATCGTCGACATTGCAAACGGCAGTATACATTTTTTTGTTGGACCTAATGGGCTTAAAAGAAACAGCATGTAAAATGGACCACTCACTTAGTTGTAGCATAAATTTAGCTTTGCTCTTGAAAACAAGACCGGGTTTAAAACCACTTTGAACGTAGGAGGACAAGAATAATTCTCCCCTGCTTTGCAAGTTAGCGACAATGGATCTGGCTAACATTTGTGCAGTACACATGTCCTCATCAAGGGGAATCTCCATTGCAGGTTCGTCATTGCTCCCACCTTCTTCATCATCCTTACCATCCATCTCTTTTGCTCCGAAGTCAATGTTCAATAAATCATTATTTACTAGCATGTTGTCAAACCATGCGTGATTGTTACCGGGAATCGAAGCAACCGTCATGCTGCCAAAGCAGGTCAAGGGTTCGTTTGTAGGTCTACATTTCCGTCTACTTGACTCGCGTCATCGCATGCATTCTCTTCGAAGGGCGATTCCTCTTCCATGAAATCCTACGGACAGCTGCATCATGAAAATATTACACTTTGATCAAACACTTATGCAAGACTCAAATAACAATTCATTTTAAAGAATACTTACTTCTAACTCATATGATATAACTCAGATGGCGTTGGCTGCAACGGTTCTACTACTTGTGTAGACGGTCCAACATTATTTTGTGTACGATGGTAGTAAGGACCATAACTATACAATATATGACGGTGATTAACAACAATTGGGAGAACCAAAATATAACATGTTTAGAAAACCTTCAAAGTTGGGCTTACCACTGCGTCACGCATCCAATACTTTCCTACGTGGGATATGGAAAGCTAAAATGCGGATTCTGTGTACAATTCATATGCGGGGGGTACGCATAGAACATTTGATGTTGTCTATACTCTGAAACGCTAGAAGGAATACTATTTGGTGATGGCATTAGAGGAGTTGGACGGAACGGTGCCGCTCGAACAGGTCTTGAAGCAGTAGGTTATTCTACCACTAGCCTTGTCGTTTTCACAACAAATAACTCTATAGTCTTACAAGCGGCAGAAAATATTAACTCAACATCACCATCGTCAACAATTTTAATTGCCTTAGAACCAGAATCAGTTGGCCAGTTGCAAACTAAATCAATATCAAATTACTCTGAATTAATCATTATTGACTTGAACATCGAGGCTTTTAATTGCATCAAGTTACAACCTTTGAGAACTTTTACAGGTTTGAAAGATCCATCTTCGTATTTCCCACACTTTCTATCATCAATAACCAATTCACCATCGAAGTAGCATATTATCGCAATAAACTTAGGAGCCATTCTAATTTACAACAACAAAAAAGAATATATTACCAAAAGTGAAAGATCCAGAAAAACTAAAATTTAGGGTTTTGAAATTCAAACCTTCTGATGAATAAAACGATGGAGAATAGAGTCCAGTTGACGCAAATCTGAAGTTGCTGATGGATCGGAGCAAAAACTGATGAAGGGGTTAATTTCGGAAGTTGATTTAAGGTATTAGTTTTTTTTTCAATATTTAGAAAGTAAGAAAGTGAGGAGGAAGAGAGTGAAAGCTCTCTATATATCACGTCTTAGCGTTATTTCAAATGACGCGTACCAGCGTTATTTCAAATAACGCAGAAAACGTGAGATCTCAAAAACATAATCTTACACTTGCGTTATTTAGGATAATGCGTGAACGCGTTATCCTAAATAATGCCTTTATCTAAGTTCTTCAAAGCATAATTAAAACTTAATAAGAACATTATTAAGGATAACGCGAACGAGCGTTTTTTAAGATAACGCGCCTTGGGTTCAACAAAAATTCAAAGGGGATTTAAACTTAAAATACCTTCGTGCGTCATCCTGAATAACGCAAGCGTGCGTTATTTCAAATAACGCTAGTGTAAAATAACTGATTTCAGCTGATGTGACATAAACCAGGCTACATCTGTAATAAGTTTTGAAACTAGGCAAAATGTGTTATAAGTTTATAAAAGGTGGCCAAATCGAAAAAAATCCCAAGAGATACTATACTGAGTGAATAGTGAAATTCCAAACTTCACATCCGCAGACACAACATTCAAAGTACAACTTTAATGAGAGAGACTACCAGCACCAGGACATGAAGATATTACTATAGAAAAATACCAAAGCCAACTCTGTGTTGAAATTGCATGAACAAGAACAATATTACATGGCACACAGGCAATCACCTCATTTCTACCATTCTAGGCTATAGCATAGCATAAGCATATGACCACCAGAAGGCATTGGAGTGAGAAAGATGATGCAACACATAAACAAGTCAAACCCGAAAGCCACCAAAGCAAGTGCTTTTGTCGTGGAAGGGTAACTGTAGAGAAGCACAATAATGAAGAACTAGTCACAAGAGCCATTTCACACAACCGCACAAGCTCTCCAAAAAATCCCAAAAAGATGAACTTCCAAAACACAGTAACTAACACAATCACACCGTATCGTCATGACAACAACTCGGATTAGACAAGTCAAAACTTAAACATGTTGAGACAATTAAAACACCCAAAATTGCACCAACAAAACCTTACACAACTGAACTCCAAAATAACTGAAACAAGTGAAATACAGAGCTTAAAGACTTGCCAAGCAGAAGACTTGGAACATTACCATTTCGAACTAAAGGTTAACCAACAACAATAGTAGGCTTATCGAAACTAGGAGTATGTTTTATAACATTTGAATAAGAAGAACGATAAACATCAATGGTGAAATAGTACTCAACAAAATCATAAACAGACAAGTTTGGCTTGTTCATGCACTTAATAACATGAGCATAAGGAAATCTCGTCATTTTCCATTGACTGCAATTACAACTCCGCCATTTAAGATCAATACGATGAGAGTTCGACGACTTCACTCCTAAGACTTGTAGACATCCTATCTAAATTTCTCTTCAATCAATTCACGTAAACAAGACTCCATAGAAGCACAAAAATATTATTACATAATTGTCACTCTTCTTCCTTCCAGCCATTTGTACTATGATTTAAACTCAAATTGCACCTAAGCATATGGTAACAGAAAAGACTCTTTCTCCAAAATCCAACTACTAAAGCTTTCGGCCACATTTGAACTATATCACCATATCGTTTAACAAAAAAACAAAAACAAATCAAACCACTTCTCAAAAGATTTCACCAGGTAAAATGAGCTTATTCAAATTCACAGATATTAGGAGCTTTTGAACACATTTTGAATAATCCCGCATTTGAATAATACATGTTACCTGCATATTCTAGCCACATTTGAAATATTCTTTATCTTTACCGTCGAAAGTAAATTCTACTCTATATGAAGATAACAATAACAATGAAAAAGGCAAAGGAAAACCTTCACGAATATCTAAAGTTAAAACTTGATGGCAATCTGGCACAAAAACCAAATCATAGTTTTCTTTAAGCATTTGTTTAAATGACTCAAAACTCATTTATAACTATCTACATTTTCAAAAGAAACTATACATACAACTAAAGAAAAAAAACTATAAATAAAAAATATTAAAACATAATTTAGTCAACTACTAATTAAAAGCTTATACCTAGAAACATATACTTATAATTTAAAACTGTTGGAAATTGATATAGTGAGGAGGAGAGAGATTAAAGCGTAGAATAATTGAACAACTACATTGTTATTTCTTCGTTTTCATCTTCTTTGACAGACTTTTCCATTCTTCTGCTTCTGGGATGCTGGATCAACGGTGTGCGGAGATCCTTGCTCTTCTTCTACCGCTTCGGCCATGGAAATCAAATACGCTTTCCGATTGTTTTTTTTTTTTTGGAAAATTATTCTTTGAACTCTCTTGCTGACCTGACTAGTTACCTATTTTCATCTCTCCCACCTCTTTTAACCTAGCTCTGATACCATGTTGCTTGTTTTCTGGCGTCTTCCTTTTCCTTTTGTTTTTGTTTCTCTCTTAACTGCTGCTTAGTTGTAATGATTCAATACTCTGCATAGATTCATCCTCTGCATCAGCTTCCATGTAGCTCAACTAGACGCTGGTATTGGCCGATTTCAAAGTAATTTCAAGATATTCTATGTTTACACACAAGGACTGTTTGCAGCCTGTTCAATTTAGATATGTTGTGTTATCGTACTATGTATTGTTTTGTCCTGCCTCTAACCTTTTTGTAACTCATCTCACCCGGCGTGGTGAGAGACAATAGTTTAGGCAAACACGTCTGTAGAAGATTGACGATCATCCTATCGCCTGATATATTTTGTACTCGTTCTTTGCTATAATGAGAAAGTGGTACAGTCCACTATAAAAACTGACTGGCTTTGCCAAAAAGACAACACGACTACAATATAACAAATTTTGAAAATAAAAATAACAGACCAACATAAGTGATACCAACAAAATAATACTCTCAAAAATTAGTATTGATAGTAACAAAATCTAACACATAGCTACTAAAATTTCTACTTAAAAAACTGACATGCAACTGAAAACGGTACTAATAAAATCTTAGAGTAATACATAACATAACTAAAAAATGATAATAAAAAAATAAAACACTGATATTCTACAACATTCACACATAACTTAAGAACAACAAAAATGCAAACATACATTGATTACCATTATTTGCAGTAACACCCATAAAAAATTCTTGTCATCCCCTTAAATGAGCAGCATATAAAAATGATATAGCTCGACAATGCTTAAAACCAAGTAAACAAGTACCTAAACAATATACATCATCTCAAATTTATTAGTACAAACATTTACATCTGTATCATCATAAATTACCTAGATTATGCTTCTTCAAAGTCTCTAAATACCAACTCAAATCATTATAGGATATTGTGGAAATATGCGCCTTTTGCAGAAGCGGTTTATACCTATAGGATCTTCGTCACCCAAATCATAGAGAGATAACTTTGATAGAAAACAAGATGTATATACAATCAAAACACAAACACAAGATATTCCACCTAACCACCTTTTTTATTGATTCACCAAAAATGAATTTTGTCTACACTTATCAGAACGAGCTAAAAATACACAAATCACAATTGAATCAATAACCTAATTGAGAACGAAAAAGAATATCTAGATGATTAGTATTGTTGGAGTAGAAGAACAATGAAGAACGACGACAAACCCTTCTTCTGTTAGCACTAAATTGGAATAGCTTCTCTCAGCCCTAATTCCTTCATTCTTTCGGTTTTTATCAAACCTAATTTAGGTTTCAAGCAACCATACCTTCGGTTACAATTAATCCAATCTTGAAAGCAGCTTATATAAAAGAATAGAAGGCCTAGGCCAATATCCAAATTTCCCCTCATAAATATCAAAAAAAAAAATTGGAAATACTCGGTCAAAACCAGAAGAATCCAGCTCAGACGTCTAACCGAGTTAATTAGACGTTTGACCAAACACTCAAAAAAATTCCTTTAGGTCATACGTCTAGATTGGGACCTCAGGTGTTTGAATTGCTGCTCTGTCCAAATTTATTCCCCTTGATCACGTTATCTTCCTTCGACCTTCAATCTACGAACGTTCTCCTCCATCGCCAAGATACTTTTGAAAAATTATACACATCGTCATCCTTAATTTGTATGTGATTCAATATCATAAATCACGACGCTCCACATTGATGTGAAATCAAATCAATAAACAAGTGATTTAATATCACAACTTCACCTTGATATGAAAATAAACAGGTCATCACTAGCTGTTTCACAAAACCACCTAATCTCAGTCACACTACATTACAAACATCAATCAACACCTGCAACTGATGCATCTCCCTCATGGGATGCACCACACAAATACTGTCTTAAAAGTGTTTGTAGCACCACAAAGATGTATGTCTTATCTTTGTGGATTTTCCAAATCAACATTCATCTATCACTTGACCTGAGTCCTTTCCCTAATCATTGTCGATCCCTCATGCATCATCAACATGAAGACCTTTGTCTGAATATGAACCGAATCACCAAGATACTAGTGAATCAAAGCAATCGCCTTTTTTCATCTTCTTCTATTTTCTGACATCCATATCAGAGGCTTTCTTCTCATCTCCATCAATCGAATCATGAAGATCACTGAGTTCTAGAACATCCTCCGTCTTAGGCTCCCAAAGCTCACGGTTTCTTTCATCAAAAATAGCCATATTCGAAAACAAAATCATATTCAGCATGATTTTTTTCAAACCAAAAGTACTTTAAGCTTTGTGATGAACTATTCTGATACCAGTTATTGCGGAAATATGCGCCATTTGCAAAAGCAATTGATATCATCTGGATCTTGGTCACCAAAATCACAAAGAGATAACTATGAAAAAAACAAGATGGATATGCAATCAAACACGAACATAAGATATCCCCCCCCCCCCAACCACACACTTTATTGATTCATCAAAAATTAATTTTGTTTGTACTTATTGGAATGAACCAAAAAAAAAAATTACAATTGAATCGATAACTTAATTGTGAAAAGAAAAGAATATCTAGATGACTAATATTGTTGGAGAAGAAAAACAATGAAGAACGATGACAAACCTTTCTTCTGTCAGCACTATATAGGAACAATTTCTCTCAGCCATAATTCCTATATTTTCCCGGTTTCTTTCAACCCTAATTTAGGTTCCTGACAATCCTATCTTCTGTTATAATTGATCCAATTCTGAAAGCAACTTATATAAGAGAATAAAAGACCTATTTGGAAATACTCAATTAAAACCTGAAGAGCTCGACTTATACGTCTGACCGGGGTGGTTAAATGTCTGGTCAGGCACTCGGGAAACCAAACTCCTTCAGCTTAGACGTTTGGACTGGGACCCCAGACGTCTAAGTTGTTGCTCTGTCCAAATTTATATCCCCTGATCGCCTTATATTCCTCCGACCTTCGATCTGTGAACCATCTCCTCCGTCACCAAGCTACTTCTGAAAACTAACGCACATCATCGTCAACGTATATGTGATTTAATGTCACAAATCATAACGTAGTACACAACATCATTATCATGCAATTGCATCAAAGCAAGTTATTTTTTGGAATAACCAAAAGAACAAGACAACTCATGATAGTATTATCCTCTAAAATAATGTATTATATCTTTAGGTTTATTACTAAGACAATGATGAATCTCAACAATAATCAGCGATTTAATAAATGTACTAAAAGGACGAGAATTATTCAAATTTGTAAGGTCTTCCTCGCAAATGATCGCTAACCAAACTTCTAATGAAAAACCCATTAAGTTGTTGAGGGTTACAAAAATAATGCGCTTTAGAAAGACATATATTCATTGATAAAGACCAAATATAGTAATTCTTATTGCATTATTCAAAAATATTAATTCATATCCCTTTTGAATTTGACAAGGCATTAAAGTATACCTAAAGTAATTTAATTGCTCCTCAAAAACAAAAATCTACAAAATTGAAATTGGATAATTTTGAGAATCTCTTCAACATATAATTCAAAACAATTTTACTATGAATAAAAACATTCGAACACAAAGAACCACTAGAAGAACGACTAAGAATATTACATGAAATTGAACAACCATCATCATTTTTCAATTGAAAACCTTTAATCTTAAGGGTTAAAAGAAAAAAACGCACTCTTCTTATATAGTTGAAAACATAATATACTCTGAAGATCGGATAGGTATAAACCATGATGAATTTATTCTTAAGCATGCAAGAAATATCAGTGGACAAAGAGTTAATAGAGACCAATGATGACAACTTTCATTCTTCAAACCACAAAAAGAGCAATCAACCAACAACCGAGGGTTGAAAGTATAATAATTACATACAAACAAAACAAGAAGGCTGTTGTCACCATTGTTAAAAAGATGCAAACAATGTTTCATTCAACTGACACTACAAAAAACTGCTATATATTATCACTAAACGCTTGTACATAGAGACTGAACTCTAAATTAATTATAAAATCGATGCCAAAACTTCACTAAATATCTGACTCCAACAAAAACACTAATTCAATTATTCACTTTGTAACAAAATTAATTTTAACAATTAATAAAAAAAAGCATACAAAATTATTTCAAAAAATGATACCCACAAAAAAGAAAGATGGTACCTAAAAGCTAATAAACTCAATACAATAATACAATATCAATCAAACCCACATATATGAAAAAAAGTAAATTTTTATCAAAAAATAATATCTAAAACTTGTAAAACTGATCATAAAACTTGATACACAAAATAATTTAAAAAATGACACACAAACAGAGTTCATTAAACGTTTGACACTGACATGACACCAAAATATATTATCATACTATCTAATATGAATACAAAATATAAATATATATCAATGAACATACCTGTTAATATTGCATAAATCTACCATAAAAAATCAAAAGAAGAAAACATAGGAATATCTAATTCATGTTATAGTAAAGAAAAAAATATTAGAATGATCAAATTAGAACTATGATAAAAGTAGAAGAAAAAAAAGAAGCATACATAAATCTCAAAAGCAAATTCTCGTATCTAACAAAAAGAAAAAAGTCACATAAAAGATAAACCCTGAAGGGAAAAAACTAACAAGAAAAAGAATTGCATGCGAGAAGAAGAAAAAAGAATGAGATCCGATATTAGAAGAAATGAGAAAAGAAAAGGAATGAGATCGAAAATGAGAAGATGCAACAATTAAGCATTGTTTTTGTTAAAAATAAAATAAGAACAGAAGAAATAAGGAAAAGAGGATATTTTTATTCATCCAGATCTCTTTACAACACACATGAGCTCTCTATTTATAAATTTCACATGTTCTAGTTTTTACAATAATGTCCTCTGCATTAAGCGTATTCACCCTTAATACTATATATATTACAACACTCCCCTTTGAGTATGTGTATGCAAGATGGTAAGATTAATTACCTCATTAAAACCATTTTTATGTAAAAACTCTGTGGGAAAATCATAAACAAGGAAAAGAGTTCAATTTTTATTTCATCTTTAGATAACATATTTACAATGTTACTTTGAGGGTTAATACTTCTGGATCAAGATAATGTCTCATTATAAACCTTACTAGCTAAACCCAATGGGAAAAATATTAGTGAAGGAAAAGAGTACATTATACCATAATTTTGTATGCTCCTCTTGATCCATAACGCATTATTCAAATAGTTTGGTGATGCAAGCGACACATACCAATTTTATAAATCATCTTCTGAAATGTTAATTTTGGAAGTGCCTTCATGAATAGATCTGTTGGATTTTCTTGAGACTGGATTTGTTTCACTTCTATCTTATTGTTTTTTTGTAGTTGATGCATGAAGAATAATTTAGGAGAAATGTGCTTTGTCCTGTCGCTCTTGATATATCCTGCTTGAACTTGGGCTACGCACACTGCTTTGTCTTCTTAAACAATAGTTTATCCTTATGTAGTTGAGGCAAGTTGACATGTGCTTCGAATATGTTCAATTAATGATCTTGACCAAATACATTCTCTACTTGCATCATGTAGTGCTAGTATTTCAGAATGATTGGATGATGTTGCTACCAATGTTTGCTTTGTAGATCGTCATGAAATAGCTGCATTGTTGTTAGTAAACACATATCCAGTTTGCGATTTTGCTTTATATGGATCAGAAAGGTAATCTGCATCAGCATAACCAATTAGAATCAGATTATTGCCTATGTTAGAATAAAACAAGTCTAAATATGTGGTTCCACGCCGATATCTCATGACATGGTTTATGCCATTCCAGGGTCTTTTAACTGGTGCAGAATTATATATTGCTAGAAGATTGACTGAAAATGCAATATCTGGTCTCGTGCACTGGGCTAAATTTAACAATGCACTTATGGCACCGAGATATGGTACTTTTGGACTAAGTATATCTTCATCATCTTCTTTTGGATGGTAAGGCTCTCTTTTAATATCTAGCGGTTTGGCAATAATAGGCGTACTAAGTGAATATGCTTTATCCATTTGAAAACACTTCCTGATTTTTTCATTGTAATTTAATTGATGGGTTAGTATGTCATTTGTACTGTGCTTAATCTGTAAACCTAGACAGTATTTAGTTTTGCCAAGATGTTTTATTTCAAATTCCTACTTTAGGTAATCTATTGTTTCATTAATCTCTTATAGAGTTCCAATCAAATTTATATCATCAACATATACTGCTAAAATAGCAATCTCTTTACCAAATTTTTTAGAAAGACATATGGACGAATGAGATTGTTTTTATACCCTACTGCTACCAAATATTCACAAAGATAGTTATACCTCATTCTTTCGGATTGTTTCAAACCATATAGTGATCGTCACAATTTTAGTGAGTACATTGACTTTGATTTTGCTTCAGGAAACTTATATCCATCTGAGTTTTCCATGTAAATATTGGTATCCAATTCACCGTATAGATAAGCTATCACAATATCGGTCAACCTTATATCAAGCTTCTTAGAAACTACAAGGCTTCTCAAAAATTGAAATGTTATGAAATCCATAATAGGAGAGTAGGTTTCTTTGAAGTCAAAACCTGGTCTCTGCAGGAAACCTTGTGCAACAAGTAGTGCCTTGTATCTAACAACTTTGTTTTTATCATTTCGTTTCCTAACGAATACCCATTTATAACAGACTGGTTTAACATCTTCTGGTGTTTTCTCTGTTGATCCAAATACACCATGTTTTTCAAGTGAATCTAGCTCAACCAGAATAGTATGTTTCCACTTTGGTCAGTCATGTTTTTTTGACATTCATTTATGCTAGTTCATTCATTGTCATTTTCCTCATTATAGTCTTATTTCAGTAGCTACTGCGAATGAGAATACATCATCAATTATTATTTTAGTTTGATCCCGCATTTCTCTATAATTCGTATATAATATTGAGATCTCATTATTATTAGGTACTGTTTTATTTTCGAAAGCTTCTATTGTTTCTTCTGGGATAATAATTCCTTCACTGATTTTAGGAGAATTGGAATTTTATTTTGACTTATCCTTTGGATCATTTATAACCTCTTCAGGAGGTTTGATAATTGAGTATTTTTCGTTAGACTTTCTCTTTCTAGGCGCCAAGTCTTTTGAACCTATCGGTCTTCCATGTTTTTTTCTATCTTTAGATTCATTTGCTCCTACTGGTCCATCGGGGATTTCAACTCTAGCTGGTGCATTTACTACTGGAATGAGGGATTTAGTTATTTTTGCAATATCATTAAATGCATCTGGCATGGCATTTGATTTGCAATATTCTGAATATGCAAAATTCTTTGTATCTCGTATTAGAATTGTTTGGTACATGGATCCAAATGAAACATATATGGATTATTCCATGAAATTTCATGTCATTATACAAGAACGGCCTTTTCTCCCCCAACAGCGGGAAAATTGACTCATCAAATTTACAGTATGCAAACCTTGCAGTAAAGACATCACATGTAAGAGGTTCAATATAATGAATTATCGAAGGTAAGTCAAGTCCCACATAAATCCCAACCTTCTTTGAGGGCCCATTTTAGTACGAAGTAGGGGACTAATGGGTACATGCATAACACAACCAAATTTTCGTAGATGTGAAATATTTGGTTAGGATCCACTTAAAAGCTTTGATGTTGAAAATTGATGATAAGCCGTTGATCTTATTGTAATTAGTTTGGATGCATACAAAACTGAATGTCCCCAAGTCGTAACATACAACTTTGATTGCATAAGCAATGACCATGCAATGAGTTGCAAATGCTTAATTAATGATTCAGCCAGACCATTTTGTGTGTGAACATGAGCTACTAAATGTTCAACTTCAATTCCCAGGGATAAACAAAAATCATCAAATACTTGAGAAGTAAATTCTTCTGTATTATCTAGTCGAATTGATTTAATTTGAAGATCCAGGAAGTGTGCTCTTGATTTAATTATTTGAGCAAGTAATTTGGCAAATAATATGTTTCTAGTAGAGAATAAACATACATGTGAACAATGAGTTGATGCATCAATTGATTCCATAAAATATCTAAATGGTCTACAAGCGGGATGAATCGGACCACATATATCACCTTGAATTCTTTGCAAACATGCTGGAGATTCAAAAGTGATTTTATTGTATGAAGGTCAGATAATTAATTTTCCATGTGCACATGAGGTACACATGTAACCGTTTGGAATTCAACTAATTTGATAAATCATGGCCATTTCAGTTTTTAGCAATTTTACGCATTATAGTTGATCCAGGATGACGTAAACGATCTTGCCAAAGAATCTATTTCTTAGTATTCGTGAGCTTATGGCTCATGTTTACAAAATGGGATTCAACTATGTCAATTTTTGTAAAGTATAATCCAGTTGAAATTATACCAATTTTTTCTAAAATAAGCTTCGGGCTTTCATTTTTAGAAATAACACAAAGATATTCTTTATTGCATTCAGTTATAGTTTGAATATGATAGCCATTCATTCTTATATCTTTAAAGCTAAGCAGACTTCTTTTAGAATTGCTTGAATATAGTGCATTTTGAATGAATGTAAGTGTACCATTTGGTAATACTATATGGGCTCTTCTGTACCCTTTAATTATATTAGCTGAACCAACTATAGTTAAAACTTTATGTAACAACCTGGAAAATCAGAACCAATTTAAAAAATTTATTTTGATTAATTTTAATAGAAAATTCATTAGAATTTAAAAATTCAATTTTTAAATTAGAATATAACCCTTAAAAATAGCAATTTTGTAAACGACCTTCATTTCCGACGAAACCACTTTTATTGGATCCGGAATGTCAAATTATTGCTAGGTTTAAAATTTTATAATTTTTGGAATTAGTATGTGAGCGTGGTAAATTAAAACGCTTTGGTCATTTCTGTTGAATTGGATGAACCGTTAAAAATGTCATTTTTCAAACGGTCTCCAAATTCGATGAAATTAATTTAGTTAGGACCGTATCATCAAAACATAGATAAATTTATTTTTTGGGAATTTCTGGAATCAGTATGTGGCCCCGGTAAATTAAAATGTACGTTCAAATTCAATATTGAATGTTATATATTTTAATTTCGAGAGAAACTAACTGAAACAGTCGAATGTACTTACGAAACGTATTCCATTGTGTCCGGAATGGGGGTATTTAGCTAGGGGAGATAGTCGTTGGATTTGATTTGGAGTTCGTATGGACTAATGGATATTTTTGAAATTAAAAAGAATTAAATAATTAAACATAAATATAAACCAATAGAAAAATTCCATTCATTATTTTCGTTTCTAGAAAACCCCCGGCAACACTCGATATGAACGGAGGCCAATGCTCCCTCCTTCTCTCTTTGATTTCTTGAAATCTACTCAATTAAATCACTTGCTTCTTAAGGCAAAATTGTAGAGAATCTTGGCCTCGTTAAATCCATACAAGTTTGGGTATTTATCATTAAGTATTTTTCGATATTCGAGCCTCCAAAATCGCACCACCTCGCGCCAGGTTTCTCCCTCCACCGCCGAACAAGTGCGATGAGCGCACTGGTGTTAGGCGTGGCCTTCGATGCTCTCTGACATGGCGTAGTCATTTCTTCCTCTCATGCAACGGATTGAACGAAAAATCGAAACCTAGTTTCAAACAAAACTGAAAGGTAATAGCCTGTTTATATTAAAAGGTTTTCAACATATAAAAGCGTTGCAAATTTAAATTTATTTAAAAAAATCATATCTTTTTGATACGATGTCGAAATCCGGTGAAACAGGAAGCATTGGGACCGTGACATCGTACGCTACATTCTAGAAGTGACCGGAGGAATTTTAGAGCTAGCCATCAATTAAGAAGGAGTGGAACCCAATATGAGATTTCTAAATTCAAATAAAACGGAGAAAAATATAATAGGTTGCAAACAGCGCTTAGTAGCTCCTGACACTACTTTCTATTAAACCATGGATGATTGTGGGGTGAAAGTGATTGTGATTGTGAATGATTGATTTTGGTTACAACGAAATTGATTATGTTTGTGGAAAATTCATTGTGTTGTGAAAATGAATGGTATTACGGAAATCATGGAAATGAAATTATTGTACGGTTGAAAGGCCAAGGTTAGCAGAGGAGCCGTGCTCCACAATGTCGGTGCTAAATACCCTACCATTGTAATGCCGAAATTTTCTGAAATGAACTATATAAAATAGTTGTTGTGTTGAGATAAATTGTTTGAACAATAAAAATAACATTTTTATTGTATGTATGAAACACTAAAATATTCATGTGTGGAATAAATTGTTTGAACGACAAAAATATCATTTTTATGTGTATATGAGTAATAAAATGGTCATGTATTGAAATATATTTTTGTTCGCCAAAAATATTATTTTTATCATATTTGTGAAGTAATAAAGTGGTCATGTGTTGAAATATATTTTTGTTCGCCAAAAATATTATTTTTATCATATATGCGAAGAAATAAATTGGTCATGTGTTCAAATATATTTTTGTTCGCCAAAAATATTATTTTTATCATGTATGTGAAGTAATAAAAATGGTCACGTGTTGAAATATATTTTTGTTCACCAAAAATATTATTTTTATCATATATGTGAAGTAAAAAAATGGTCACGTGTTGAAATATATTTTTATTCACCAAAAATATTATTTTTATCATATATGTTAAGTAACAAAATGGTCATTTGTTAAAATATATTTTTTTGCCAAAAATATTATTTTTATCATGTATGTGAAGTAATAAAAATGGTCATGTGTTGAAATATATTTTTGTTCGCCAAAAATATTGTTTTTATCAAATTTATGAAGTAATAAAAATGGTCATGTGTTGAAATATATTTTTGTTCACCAAAAATATCATTTTTATCATATGTATGAAGTGTTAAAAATAACCATTGGTTGAAATAAATGTTTGTTCATTAGAAATATTATTTTTAACATTTATATGAAGTGTTAAAAATAACCGTGGGTTGAAATAAATGATTGTTCATTGAAAATAATATTTTTAACATGTATATGAAGTGTTAAAAATAACCATGTATGGAAATAATTATTTGTTAGCTAAATATATTATTTTTAGCTTAGATATGAATATATATACACATGCTAAACAGGTGAATAGATTTGTTGTTGAGTAAAGAATTTATTTGTGTGCCTGACAAATAGGTAAACCTTAATGAGTTGGCTCTGCAATTTTATTTATTATATAAACTCCTGTGAATGCCATTGGATGCGATGTGCTGGTTATTCTGTGCGAGATTATAAACTGCCACATAGGATAACAACAATTAATTTCGAACTACCGTACATGGGATACTATGTGAAGATAACATACTCTATCATATTCCATATAAGCATTTGGAGCTTATATGACGAGGTTGAGATTACCATACAAGCAAGACGCTTGTATGGCGATGATTGAACTACAGGCTGAACTGAGGACTGATATGGACTAAATAAAATATAACGATAAATGACAAGATTAATAAAAACCCCACGTGGGTCCGGAGATGAAAATAATTCACGTCTTTCTTGATTTAAGATATGGCACGTGGATTACTTATTTTCCAACACTGGACACGGTGACGAGATTTATCTCTAGTTTATGATCTTTACACTCTCCCTTGTACATAGAATAGGTCACTAAAAATTGTGTATGTTGTTTCTGGATTTATTGGGTGCCTAATACGGCCCAATAAATTTCCAAAATGCTCTCTGAATAAAGGAGGCTATGGCGAAATTTTTCAAAATTTAACGGCGTTAGTCAAAATTTTGAAGTGTAAAGGTTTGGAAATCATCGAATGAACTATATTTGTTTGTATATATATATATATATATATTAAAATTAAACGAATCGCACGCGGGAGTTCGTGTTTTGGAATCGTAAATTTAATGATTATACCGAGAGATCTGACTGTCGGATTTTCCCAAAACTGAAACAGGTGGGTTCGCTTTGGAAAGATCTTTCCAGTGATATTAAATTTGATAAGACCCAACGGTTATATTTTGAGAAATGTGTAATTCAAATCTGAATAAAAACAGCGCCAGGGCCGCGTAATGACCTGAAGCGTCGTTCAATTGAAATGGACTATTTTTATACAAATAAAAATAGCGATAAATCGCTTTAAAATATTATAAATGATTTGGAATGGAAATACACCAACTTTACTTGGTTTATCAGATATTTTTGATGGTTGGATGTATTTAACATGAAAAATATATTAATGAACTGAAACGTGAATTTCAAATAATTTAACCACAGAGAGAATTGATTTAAATTTTGTGTATATGTGAATTATTTAAAAAGGTCGAATTAATTCTCATTTCAAATAATTGATCGATGATTGAAAGTTGAAGATACGAAGACGGTGCATGACTGGTTATCTTCACATCGTGTGGATTACTACTGATGCCTTAGATACGGGTAGCTCCCTTGATGTGGTTACAGTGGTAGTGGTCTGAATGTATTTGTTGATTGACTGGATGTGCGAGGGCCTCTCTTCCGTATTAGTCATATGTAACGAGGAATAAAGTGCCTCTGGTTTCTTTCAGACCTAGAATGGACTAATAAATGGATGTGTGTCTGACATTGGATTTCGTTCTGTGTTGATTGATCTCTAATAAATATATATATGTTTGGTGGCAGAGAATTTATTCTCCTGCTTAACACCCTTCTCTAAGACGAACGAGCTTAGAGGTTATATATCGATAAACATCAGTCGCATGGCGTAGATTGCCAGTGTGGCATGCTGAGATGCAAAGAATCAATACTTTTATTGAAAAGCAGGGTCTTGTGGTTGTTGATCAAATCAAAGCTTTAAATAGCACAGCTTTGTGTATAGCATTAATTCGCGAGCCTCAAAACTGGTATGAGTCAAAAATGGGATTGTGACTGCAGGGAGTGTATGACTTTTCTTTCCAGCTATGGGTGGTGTCATGGTATGAAGCCCGGACATTTATATTTTCACCTATGTGGATGATGGATAGCGAGGTGCCTCGGTTATATCGGTCACTATGGGGCCAATGGATAGGTCTGATAGGACCGGGAAACGCGTGTTCAGGAATAATTAATCAACAAATGCAAGGGTGGACCGGCCCTGAAGATCCAAGGGTTCACTGTGGGGGATCCTGAGGCATTTGCTAGAGTGTCTCGAATCGGTGAGGAGCCATCCCTGGCCTTGACTCATTACGGAAATCAAATTTCCAATACGGCATTTCGGTTTTGATTGTTAACCTACATATGGCGGCATAGTGGCATGGGATGCTCATGTGTCTATGATTGATACATTGTGATTGAAATTGTGTTTGAAACATATATGCACTAGTGATAATATCAAATGATTTTGTTTTATACGTATCAAGCATGTTTTGGCCATTATAACGTAAAACTCTATCCTCCGGCTTGCGTTGCATTGTGTGATGGGACCTGATTCTTATAATGGCTTCATTTTTGTAAAAAGCATTGCATTGTTCAAACGATTTACTTTTTTATGCACTGGCAATCCAATGGAGTAAATCTGTTCCGCGTTAGCGGCATGGTCCTATGGTTGCCTTATTATTAAATAAGTTAAGCAGATTTCTCATACCAGTCCCATGACTGACTCGTGGTTTGTTTCACTTGCAAACTTGGGTGCCCTTATTTTTACATGGGCAGCCAAGTAACAGGTAGCAGGATTTATTTTGGCTTAGCACTATAACTTGGAGTGCACTTTTGGCTGAAGGCCAAGACTAGCTTTTATCTGTATTTTGGACTATTGACATTACCTCCTATACTATCTTATGTATATGTACCGCTGATCGCAATGTAGACTAATTATTCCTATTATGTACCATCTTATGTATATGTACCGTTGATTGTGATGTAGACTGGTTATTCCTATTATGTACTATCTTATGTATATGTATTGTTGATCGCGATGCGGACTGATTATTTCTTTTATGCACTAAGTTGTATCCTATAACCGTGCAACTCTGATGTTTATTACATTTTATGATTCCGCTACCATATTGATGTAAATTATTCTATTTCATGTTTATGCTATTATCTGTAATCTTCTAATGTTGATTAATGTGTTATATTCCAATGATTATCCTTGCTTCCGTGGGCACAAGGGTTTGGGTTTTCACAGTTGGTATCAGATCTTTGGTTAATCTTAGTTCTAAAATTAAACACATTAAATAACTCGTCAAAAATAGAATTAGTAGTATTCTAAGGCGAGTAGCTCATTAAAGAGAGGATTAGTAATGTCCTAGAATGAGCGCAGCAGAATAGCATAATAATTTGATCAGTACATCATTGTTTTCCATATGTCCTTCAGTTTTTACCATTCCTAAAAATTATCATTTCTGTTGGCCTGACTCTTTTCTTGCTTGTACAGAACTGACTGAAAGATAAGTGGTAGAGGAAGAGGCAGGACTAGAGGTGGTCGAGGTGGAAGAGGGGAGAGTATTCCCATTGTTAATGAGCCTATGATTTAGCAGCAGCCCCCGCAACTGTTTGATATTGATAGGGTGCCTAAGAAGTATAGGAATCTAGGTGGCATGCCATTCTCTGGCAGTGGTACAGTGGCAGAAGCCCAAGTCTGGTTACAGTCATGTGAATTGATCTTCGCCGACCTAGAGTTAGAAGATCATAGTAAGAGGTTCATGGCATCCTAGTTGTTGAAGGATGAAGCACTGATATGTTAGGAAGCCATCACAGTACGCGAGCTTGAGGTAGATATGTCATGGGCTAAATTCAAAGAAGTGTTCTAAGAGAGATTTATTCCTCAATAGGAGGTCGAGCGCTTACATGATGAGTTCACTAATCTCCAGCAAGGAGGTCATACTATACATGAATACCTCAACAAATTCGTCGAACTATCTCGCTACGCACCCGAGCTTATTTAGGATCCTATGGAAAAGAACAAGCGATTTATCAATGGTCTTCTTCGTAGGTACCAAAATCGAACAACCGGACACATTGACCTTCCATTCAACAAGATGGTTGAGATGGCATGCAGGTATGAAAGTTTAGATAAGAAGAACTTTCAGGTAGACCACGAGAAGAACCAATCTAGCAACAAAAGAAAATCTTCTGGGAAGAACCCTGAAACAAGCAACACCGAAGCAGCAAAGCCTTAGGAAGGCTAGAAACCAAAGGGCAAATGCCATATCTATGGTCAAAGTGGGCATTGGGCAAATGTGTGCAATGCTCCAAAGCGTCAAAAGACAAATCATTTTGGTCCTAGTCAGAACCGTCTTGATAATGGAGAGTGCTTCAACTGCCATAAGAAGGGGCACATCAAGTCAAACTGTCCTTTGCTGAAAAGTTCCCAAGTGGCTCATGTGTATGACGGGGCAGATACACCAGCTTCTTCTAAGGTAGCATGTAAATCTAATGTTTTGGGAGGTACTCTTACTATTAGCCAGCAAATTCAAGAAGGTAAAGCTTCATATTTCCAACTTTATAGCAAAGGGGTTCTGAGATTATAAGGGAGAATTTGTGTTCCAGAAGTTCCACAACTCAGAAGAGAAGTACTGGATGAATGTCATAAGTCCAAGCTTAATATTCATCCAGGAGTGAGCAAAATGTACAATGATCTCAAGAGCACATTCTGGTAGAAGTCGTTGAAAAGAGACATTTCCATATATGTTAGCAGGTGCTCTACTTACCAACAAGTCAAGAGTGATCAATAGAAACTCGCTGGATTGTTGCAACCGTTGGAGATTACAGATTGGAAGTGGGATCTAATTTCCATGGATTTCATAAATGTTTTACCCAGAACCAAGAAAGGAAATGACATCATATGGGTGATTGTAGAACGTTTCACGAAGACGACCCATTTTATTCCTGTAAGATCGACTAGAACAGCTCAGAGTATGGCGCAGATATATATTAAAGAAATCATTAGACTACATGGAGTGCCTAGAAGTGTTGTCAGTGATAGAGATCAGATTTTCGCTAGTAAATTCTGGGAAGCATTTCAGGAAGGGCTGGGAACAAAGCTGAATCTTAGCACCGCATATCATCCTCATACAGATGGCCAAACTGAGAGGGTGAATCATATATTAGAAGATTTGTTGCAGGCTTGTATTCTTGAATTTGGTTGATCTTGGGAAGATCACCTACATTTGGAGAAGTTCTCATACAATAGCAGCTATCAAGCGAGCCTAAAAATGTCACCATTCGAAGCACTGTATGGCAGACCATGTAGATCTCCTGCATGTTGGGTAGAACCAGGCAATCGACTAGTATTGGGTCCAGATATGATCCGAGAAGCTTCAGATAAAGTCGATTTCATTAAGAAGTGACTACAAGTAGCTCAAAGTCAATAGAAAAGTTATGCAGATTTTAGAAGAAGAGATTTAGCATTTGTTGTTTATGATTACGTATATTTAAGAGTTTCTTCGATGAGAGGAGTTGTCCCACTCGGGAAGACAGGGAAGTTGGCACCTAGATTTATTGGTCCGCTTCCTATACTCGAAAGAATTGGAACTCTTGCTTATAGGGTTCAATTACCAGGCTGGTTGCCCCGAGTACATGATGTGTTTCACATTTCTCAACTTCATAATCATGTGCATGATATATACTTGGTTGTGGAAGAAGCAACCCAACAAGATTTGGATATTACTCTGAAATTAGCGGTGATAAAGGAGCCCATAAAAATTATTAGGAAAGAAAAAAGGTTCTAAGGAACAAGAAGATACATTTAGTCAAAGTGCAGTGGAGCGGAGATCCTAGAGACTGTACATGGGAAATAGAAGATAGAATTAAACAAACTTATCCCAAGTGCAGAGTAGACATCTTTGATTAGATCTGGTGCAAGGTACATTTACAATAAATTCTATTTCGGTTTTGTTTCCTACTTTAATATTGTTTCCTTTTTTAGGACGAAAAGTTTTAAGTGGGTGAGATTGTAACAACCCAGAAAATCAGAACCAATTTAAAAAATTTATTTCAAGTAATTTTAAAAGAAAATGCGCCAGAATTTAAAAATTCGATTTTTAAATTAGAATATAACCCTTAAAAATAGCCATTTTTCAAATGACCTCCATTTCCGATGAATCCACTTTTGTTAGATCTGGAATGCCAAATTATTGCTAGGTTTAAAATTTCTTAATTTTTGGAATTAATATGTGAGCATGGTAAATTAAGACGCATTTGGTTATTTCTATTGAATTGGATCGACCATTAAAAAGGTCATTTTTCAAACGATCTCCAAATTCGATGAAATTAATTTTGTTAGGACTGTATCATCAAAATATAGCTAGATTTATTTTTCGAGAATTTTTGGAATCAGTATGTGGCCCTGGTAAATTAAAATGTACGTTCAAATTCAATATTGAATGTTATATATTTTAATTTTGAGAGAAACTGACTGAAACAGTCGAATGGGCTTACGAAACATATTCCATTTTGTGTCAAAAATGGGGGTATTTAGCTAGGGGCGATAGTCGTTCGGTTTGATTTGGAGTTCATATGGACTAATAGATATTTTTGAAATTAAAAAGAATTAAAAAAAATAAATATAAATTTAAACCAGTAGAAAAATTCCATTCATTATTTTCGTTTCCAGAAAACCCCGTAACCCTCGATACGAACGGCGGCTGATGCTCCCTCCACTCTTCTATTTCTTGAAATTTACTTAATGAAAGCGCTTGCTTCTTAAGGAAAATTTATAGAGAATCTTGTCCTCGTTAAATCCATACAAGTCTGGGTATTTATCGTTGAGTATTTTTCGAGATCCAAGCCTCTAAAGTTGCGTCGCCTCGTGCCAGTTTTCTCCCTCTATCGTCAACCGAGTTCGACGAGCCCACCAGTGTCAGGCGCGGCCTTCGATGCTCTCTAACGTGGCGCAGTACAATCATCCTCTCGTGCAACGGATTGAACGAAAAATCAAAACCTAGTTTCAAACAAAACTGAAAGGTAACGTCCTGTTTATTTTAAAAGGTTTTCAACATATAAAAGCATTGGGAATTCAAATTTATTTATAAAAAATCATATCTTTTTGATACGATGTCGAAATCCGATGAAACAGGAAGCATTGGGACCGTGACATCGTACACTACATTCTAGAAGTGGCCGGAGGAATTTTAGAGCTAGCCATCAATTAAGAAGAAGTGGAACCCAATGTGAGATTTCTAAATTCAAATAAAATGGAGAAAAATATAATAGGTTGCAGATGCGTCTTAATAGCTCCTGACACTACTTTCTGTTAAATCATGGATGATTATGTGATGATTGTGGTGTGAAATTGATTGCGATTGTGAATGATTGATTGTGGCTGCAATAAAATTGATTGTGTTTGTGGAAAATTCATTGTGTCATGAAAATGAAAGGTATTGTGGAAATCATGGAAATGAAATTATTGTTAGATTGCAAGCCCTAGGTTAGCAGAGGAGTCGTGCTCACACATTGTGCCTGTGCTATAAACCCTGTCGTTGTAACGTCAAAATTTTCTGAAATGAATTATATAAAATAGTTGTTGTGTTGAAATAAATTGTTTGAACAATAAAAATAACATTTTTATTGTATGTATGAACCAGTAAAAATATTCATGTGTGGAATAAATTGTCAGAACGACAAAATCATTTTTATGTGTATATGAGTAATAAAATGGTCATGTGTTGAAATATATTTTTGTTTGCCAAAAATATTATTTTTATCATATATGTGAAGTAATAAAATAGTCATGTGTTGAAATATATTTTTGTCCACCAAAAATATTATTTTTATCATACATGTGAAGTAATAAAATGGTCATGTGTTGAAATATATTTTTGTTCTCCAAAAATATTATTTTTATCATGTATGTGAAGTAATAAAAATGGTCATGTGTTGAAACATATTTTTATTTGCCAAAAATATTATTTTTATCATATATGTGAAGTAATAAAATGGTCATGTGTTGAAATATATTCTTGTTGGCCAAAAATATTATGTTTATCATATATGTGAAGTAATAAAATTGTCATGTGTTGAAATATATTTTTGTTCACCAAAAATATTATTTTTATCATGTATGTGAAATAATAAAAATAGTCATGTATTGAAATATATTTTTGTTCGCCAAAAAAATTATTTTTATCATATATGTGAAGTAATAAAAATGGTCATGTGTTGAAACATATTTTTATTCGCCAAAAATATCATTTTTATCATATGTATGAAGTGTTAAAAATAACCATGGGTTGAAATAAATGTTTGTTCATTAGAAATATTATTTTTAACATTTATATGAAGTGTTAAATATAACCATGGGTTGAAATAAATGATTGTTCATTGAAAATATTATTTTAACATGTATATGAAGTGTTAAAATAACCATATATGGAAATAATTATCTGTTAGCTAAAAATATTATTTTTAGCTTAGATATGCATTCATATACACATGCTAAATAGGTAAATGGATTTGCTGTTGAGTAAGGAATTTATTTGCGTTCCCGACATATAAGTAAACCTTAATGAGTTAGCTGCACAATTTTATTTATTATATAAACTCCTGTGAATGCCATTGGATGCGGTGTGCGGGTTGTTCTGTGTGCGATTATAAACTGCGCCATGGGATAGCAACAATTAATTTTGAACTACCCTACATGACATACTACGTGAAGATAGCAAACTCTATCATATTCCATATAAGCATTTGGAGCTTATATGATGAGGTTGAGATTACCATACAAGCGAGACGCTTGTACGGTGATGATTGAACTACAGGTAGAACTGAGGACTAATATGGACTAAATAAACTATAATGATAAATGACAATATTAATAAAAAAAACCACATGGGTCTGGAGATGACAATAATTCACGTCTCCCTTGTACGGCACATGGATTATTTATTTTCCAATACCGAACAAGGTGACGAGATTTATCTCTGGAGTTATGATCTTTACACACTCCCTTGAGGCATAGAATAGGTCATTAAAAATTGTGTATGCTGTTTCTGAGTTTATTGGGTGCCTAATATGGCCCAATAAATTTCCAAAACGCTCTCCGAACAAGGAGGCTATCGCAAAAAAATTCGAAATTTAAAGGCGTTACTCAAAATTTTGAAGTGTAAACGGTTTGGAAATCATCGAATGAATTGTTATATATATATATATATTAAAATTAAACAAATCGTGCGCGATAGTTCGCGTTTTGGAATCATAAATTTAAACGATTATACCGAGAGATCCGACCGTCGGATTTTCCCGAAACTGAAACCATTGGGTTCGCTTTGGAAAGATCTTTCCAGCAATATTAAATTTGTTAAGATCCAAAGGTTAGATTTTGAGAAATGTGTAATTCAAATCTGAATAAAAACAATGCTAGGGCCGCATAATGACCTGAAGCGTCATTTAATTAAAATGGGTTATTTTTATATAGATAAAAATAGCGATAAATCGTTTTAGAGTATTATAAATGATTTGGAATGGAAATAAACCAATTTTACTTGGTTTATCAAATATTTTTGATGGTTGGATGTATTTGACATGAAAATTATATTAATGAACTGAAACGTGAATGTCAAATAGTTTAACCAAAGAAAGAATTGATTTGAATTCTATGTATACGTGAATTATTTGAAAAGGCCGAGTTAATATTCGTTTCAAATAATTGATTGACGATTAAAAGTCGAAGATATGAAGATGGTGCAAGACCAGTGATCTTCACATCGTGTGGACTACTATGGATGCCTTAGATATAAGTAGCTCCCTTAAAGAGGTTACAGTGATAGTGGTCTGGACGTATTTGTTGATTATCCGGATGTGCGAGGGCCTCTCTTCCGTATTGGACATATGGAACGAGGAATAAGGTGCCTCCGGTTTCGTTCAGACCCAGAACGGACTAGTAAATGGATGTGTATCTGACATTGTATTTCGTTCTGTGTTGATTGATCTCTATTAAATATATATCTGTTTGGTGGTGGAGAATTTATTCTCTTGCCTTACACCCTTCTCTAAGATGTACGAGCTTAGAGGTTATATATCGATAGACATCAGTCGCATGGCGTGGATTGTCATTATGGCATGCTAAGATGCAAAGGATCAAGACATCTGTTGAAAAGCAGGGTCTTGTAGTTGATGATCAAAGCACGGCTTTAAATAGCATAGCTTTGTGTATAGTATTAATTCATGAGCCTCACACCCTGTATGAACCAAAAATGGGATCGTGACTGCAGGTAGTGCACGAAGTTTCTTTCTAGCTATGGGTGGTGTCATGGTATAGAGCCCATGCATTTATATTTTTACCTATGTGGATGATGGATAGCGAGGCGCCTCGGTTATATCGGTCACTATGGGGCCGATTGATAGGTCCGATAGGACCGAGAAACGTATGTTCAGGAATAATTAATCCACAAACGTAAGGGTGGACCGGGCCTGAAGATCCAAGGGTTCATTGCGGGGGATCCTAAGGCATTTGCTAGAGTGTCTCGAATCGATGAGGATCCATCCCTGGCCTCGACTCATGACAGAAACCAAATTTCCAATATGACATTTCGGTTTTGATTGTAAACCTATATATGGCGGCATAATGGCATGGGATGCTCATGTCGTCTATGATTGATACATTGTGATTGAAATTGTGTTTGAAACATATATGCACTAATGATAATATCAAATGATTTTGTTTTATACGTATCAAGCATATTTTGGCCATTATAAGGTAAAAATCTATCCTCCAGCTTGCGTTGCATTGTGCGATGGGACCTGAGTCTCATAATGGCTTCATTTTTGTAAAAAAGCATTGCGTTGTTTAAATGATTTACTTGATTTATGCACTGGCAATCCAATGGAGTAAATCCGTTCCGCGTTAGCGTCGTGGTCTTGTGATTAGCCTTATTATTAAATGAGTTAAGTAGATTTCTCATACCAGTCCCATGACTAACTCGTAGTTTGTTTCACTTGCAAACTCAAGTGCCCTTGTTTTTACACGGGAAGCCAAGTAACAGGTAGCAGGATTTATTTTGGCTTAGCACTGTAGCTTGGAGTGCACTTTTGGCTGAAGGCAAAGACTAGCTTTTATCTGTATTTTTGGACTATTGACATTACTGCCTGTATTATCTTATGTATATGTACCGCTGATCGCGATGTAGACTGATTATTCCTATTATGTACCATCTTATGTATATGTACCGTTGATCGCGATGTAGACTGATTATTCCTATTATGTACTATCTTATGTATATATACCGTTGATCTCGATGTGGACTGATTATATCTTTTATGCACTAAGTTGTATCCTATAACTGTACAACTCTGATGTTTATTACATTTTATGATTCCGCTGTCATATTGATGTATATTATTATATTTCATGTTTGTGCTATTATCTGTAATCTGCTAATGTTGATTAATGTGATATATTCCAATGATTATCCTTGCTGCTATAGCACGGGGGTTTGGGTTTTCACACTTTAGCTGAAACATTTTTAATTAATTCAAAGAAAACTTCAGATTTTTCAAAATCGTACGAGTAGTTGCACTATCAAGTAGACATATATCATCACTTAAACATTGATGGTCTATACCTTAAGAATTAAGGACAAAATAGTCAGTCAATAACTAAAATAACTTATAAATATAAGTAAATGTCCATAAGAGTAAACTACTTATCAAAGTCCAACATAACACATTATTTATGTAACTCCATAAGAATAAACTAAAAAAAATTCAAACTAATACATGCTAAAAGGAAATGGAACAAAATAAAAACCAAATGGTAAACTTCAGGCTACTGATTGATCATTTCAGTCATATCTTCAAACATTGCATCTAAATTTTCACCGCTCATAAAATTTTCATCATAATTTTCAAAGAAATCGTCTAATTTCAAGTTAGAATTATCAGACAATCCCTCGGTATTATTTGCCTCAATATTCTTTGATTTATGATATTCTTTCATTGTTTTCTTTGATGATCTGCAGGCATGTGACCAATGATGTAACGACCCGGATTTTTGGTTGATTAATTTTGAACATTAAATACCATTTTAAATGTTGAGTTGATAATATAAACGGATTTTAATATGGAATTTTTCGATTTGTAATCGGATACGATTTAATTTCGACAATATCAAATAATCGTAATACAAAAAAGAAATATAATTGAATTCCAAGTTATAACTAAATTAAAACGATTCAGTTGATCAGCATAAATTCCATTTGAGTTTATACGATAATAATAATAATAGTTTATTTTCAAGCAATTAACTATTTTGAATTTAATTTATATTATATCAATTAAAATGATATCTTCTCCATACGATCGAATGCGGCTTCGAAACATATTCCAGTGTGTTCAGAATAGTGGTATAACTCTATGAATGCCAGTTGTGGCGCTCAAATAGGGGTTCGAAATTACATGACAATTTAAATTGAATAAATTCACATCAGGTTCAAATCAATATATACATAATATATTATTATATATATACTTTCCTTTACCGAAGTTTTTTTTGATATGTTCGGTTTTCATGAGGTATTTGTGGAAAGGTAAAAATGAAGGTAAATACCTTGTGCCAATTACATTTAAAAAGATTGAACGCCCCATGTGCAAAGGTGGTCTGGGAATAGTAAATATTAAACATTGGAATCGAGTTTCTTTCATCAAAATCATTGATGAACACCTCAATCAAACTGAAAGCATCTGGGTCAAATGGTCAAAGAGCAATGTGGTGAAAAACAAAAACTTCTCGAATATGAAACAGCCGCAGAGATGTAGCTGGACTTGGAAGAGCATTTTCAAATTAAGGTCCACAATTCTACTGACTTTCAGGTATTTAATCTCTGTGAACTCGACTGTTTTATTTTGGGATGATCCGTGGCTTGAGAATGGTCTCTTCCTCAGTAATGCATTCTCGCATTTTGAAGTTCTCTCATCTGGTATTAGTTGTACTACTTTAGTTAAGGACTTTGCTGAAGATGAGAAAATTTGTGTGCCTTATTCCTTTGTTAGTAGTATCAATCTTATAGGAGAAAATGCGCGTGGAGTCAAGCTTGGAAGTAATGGTGATAAGGTAACCATTTGGTGTGATAGTCGTGGGAAGTATCATATTAAGGCTTTATATGAAAATATCTCTGGCATTGGTGGCTTGCCGAAATGCACTTGGTACAGAAAAGTTTGGGCAGCGGATAACATTGCATTTGAAAACCTTATGTTATGGAAGGTCATTTACAGATCAATCTTCGTCGAAGATAAACTTATTCAGAGAGGCGTCCAAACTGATCTTGCATGCGTGTTTTGTTTAAATGGTGTTGAAACTATTGAACACCTTTACTTTCAATGTCCGTATATATACACCTTGTGGAAAGAAATTAACACCAATATTGGTAGGACTGATGCTAATCAACAAGCTAATATACAATGGAATGCCTTACACAGTCAAACAAGTAGGAAAAGGCACAGAGGTAGACTACTAAATTTCGTTCTCAAGAAGTTCATTTACTTGATCTGGAAAGAGAAAAATGATCGGGTGTTCGAAGGCGGTAATGTTAAGACTTTCTTCCAGGTTAGGAGAAATGTCAGAAGGGAAATAAGAGAAGGGATATGACAATTGAACTTCACTTTTGATCCGGGAATTGTGATAAGACTTATGTAATTATGTCTTTCTTGTTTAGTTCTTATTTGTTCGTCTTCTTGTGTTTGAAGAACCGTGTTTCTATGTAATCTTGTGCGTGTGTTGTATTTTCTTTTTTTCTCTTCGGTTCTTTAATAAAAGTGGTAGAGGTCCACTTAAACCCGTAAGCCTTGCAAAAAAAAAGTTTTTCTGAAAACTACCCTAACTCGCTACCTTCTTCTTTCCTTTCATGTACGTTTTTCTCCCTCCCTTCTGTAACGTCCCAAAATTTTTGACAACTGGAATATGAAATTAATTAAAGGTTTAACTATAAATAATCAAATTTTTATATTTGGAAATTAAAATCAAATATATGGTTGTGAGTATAGAATTGAATTCAATATTTAATTCATAACGGTTGGTCGGAAATCTTTATTGTTGAATATTTGAATTGAATTTGACTGGACATTTGAATTGGATTTGAATTCGAATGAATAATCTAAATGGTTGAATTTAAAAGATTTCTGTTAAACAAATTGGATATTTTATTTGTTGAAATATGTGGAAAATTGGCCTGGATATGTTTGTATTCGTATGTATAAAGGAGTTGAAATTTAACGTTTCAAATTTGGGATCGAATGAAGTTATTGTTGGACAAATGGAATAAAATCGGTAAACCGATAAATTATTTAAAATTAAAATAACTTCCTTTGCAAATGGAGTCGAAGTACAACTACATTACTTTTATTAGATTCAGAACATGAAGGCAAAGAATTACATATAATTTTTGTCGCATTTGCAGATTGTGTTGGCGGTACGACTATTGAGCATTATGGGGTAATTCGATGTAGAATTTAATATTAAAATAAATTTGGATAAACCCTTCCTCGGTTTATATTTCGCCGACCTATATATGTAAAACGTGCAACCTCCCTAACCCTATACAATTTTGCGTTCTTCTTGTCCTGATCCCACTTCTATAAAAATCATGATGGGTTCCCTTATTTTTCTTCAGCAAAGAAATCATTTTTCCTAAATTTATTCTCCTCTGAAGTCATCGTTAATGGAAGCCCCAAATTGAAGTTTATTCATTTTAATTGGATCCCCAAATCGAAGACTCCACCTTTCCGTCGCCTTCATTTTCAAGCACCTACCTAAACGCCAGCAGCCACACCAAGCACCACCAAAGCCGCCGCCGCCTCCTCCATACAAAATAAAACCCCTTTCCTATTAAATTGCTCGCTTCCTCCTTCCTCATCAAATCAAATATCACTGCCACTTGTTCTTCCACGCTAGTGGAAGATGGATTGGACCCAAATCAGATTAACGCCACCTACAATCGAAGACTGCCTCTTGGATCTTCGTCGATGTAAGTGATCATTGTTCACGATTAATTATTGAGTAAAGTTTATCAATTTTAGTAGTCAGACCAAATAGGGTAGTTAATTTTGGTTGTTTCGTATATGCGATGATATCTATGGAGACTTACCCATCGACACTTGGTCTAAGTTGTTGTATACCCATCGTATATGCAATGTTCATTGTCTTGTTCCATGCCTGAGACTTCAGCCTTCATTTTACAATCCCATACCGAATATTGCATTTACATACTCTACACTTACCATTTGTTAACATATTTGTTATATGCCATGACCAACATTGGTGCATCTGTACATAATGTATATTGGGGATAGTAAACTGTTAATAAGTCGAGATGGGTGATTATGACTGTGCAAATATACTTGTACCACTTTGTTTGTACATACATCATATATATGGGTAAATATGTATTCGACACTCATATGTACACAATTGTATTATGACTCGAAATGTACACGTCTGTTGCATATGAGGTTTATATCTCATTTATAAGGAACTGTAGTCACTTTGAATACCCTATCTAATGAAGCATACATAGATCCTTGCTGCCATATTTTGTAAAATTGAAGTAGCTTTGTCATGCATGTCCATTTATCATGTACAAGAGTTTGTACTAATCTGGGATTGTTGTTGAGGCCTGGCTACATGTCTCTTAAGTGTCTAGCCTGAGTGTTCTAATATATACTTCATTCTCTTATGTGAGTCCGTCCTTGATTAAATCTGGAATGTCTTCGTTTGATGTACTAACTATGAATTTTGACGCTAACTTATACCATGTTGTTACCATATATATTTATGTTTGCCATAAAATTACAGACCTGTTTGCACCAATTCTGATATTAGCGAATGCTTGGTAATATTTGATTAGTTTTTTTAATTTGAGTTTGTCCTTATCTTGTTGTTGGTTGTTTTAGTTAATACCCTACATTACACACCTTTAATTATATGTGGGTACTTTGTCGATTTATTAAAAACTTGGATACATATTTTTCTTTATCTTCAAGGGAGAAAAAAATTGTTTTTTACCACTTATGCCACCATGTTTTTTCCTCACCTTTCATGTTGGTAATGCAGCACGTTGAGTAGATGTCCATATCCTTGCTATTAACTTGTAAATCACACTTTAACCGTATACATTTGCATGCTGGTTAACCATACTTGAAATGCCTCATATGTGGGGTACACATTTGCCATTGTTTGATGACCTGCTTGGGATATAAGCATGTTGCATGTATGCCCACCACCATACAGACTTAAAATATAATAATTGAAAGACAATACATATGTATCCATGAGTAATCCATTTGAATCTATGAGTAAACAATGATAGTATATACATACATAATGCTCATGTATATAGGCTTGTAAGCTTTTGGGTGTATTAAATATAATTGATTCAAAATCTGCATAGATAGGAAACAAAAAGCCTAAAACAAAATATAGAGGACGTTAAACATTTCGGTGAAACATTGATCAAAACCTTTTGATTCATATACTACTGTAAATGCATAAAAGTTTGAGGATGTTATGAAAAACTGCGCCTTAACCGAAGCGTCTAGGATCTTCTTCACCCAATTACTTAAAGATGATTTCTATGGAAACAAACACAGATATGAAATCACACGCGCAAACACAAAATATACCACCCAACCACCCTCTTTATTGATTCTCAAAACGAATTTTGTTTACACACACTGGTTCAACAACCAACAATAAACAAACTACAAGAATCAATAACCTTATTGAGAAAGGGAAAGAATATCTAGATGACTACAACTCTTGTTGGAGAAGGAGAACAATGAAGAACGACGGCTAAACCTTGGATTAATTGGAGGCACCAATCCTGTGACGGCCCGCCCCGCACCAACCGACATTTACTCCAAAAGTGCGCTGTACACATGCCAGTTAGCACGGAACGGGTCGTTAGAAGGAAGAGGAAGAAGGAAATGAACATACGAGAACCTGTAGAATGTCTCACAGCGCATAGAATAAAATATAATAACAACATACTTGACATAAAACAGGTGAGACAGTGCATAAGCTGACAATCAGAACTAAATATCTTAGCAGCGGAAATCCAAAATACAGCTTATTACAACTTTTCAAACTATCTCAAAGCAAAAGTAAGATAAATGAGGTACACTACTAATGCCCAAGTAGCGACCACCAACGACACAGGGAGAATGTGTATATATATATCATACGTGGAAGCCTCCTGCCCGCCTCCGAATCGGCTACTCGCGCATCACCAGCTAACATGTCTCTAGTCTGCTCGTGTGAGCACCCAGAGTAATAAGAGGAGACATAAAACTCTGGGTCAGACATAAAGCCTGGTATGAGCGATAAGCATCTAAAGTGAACAATAACAGGTAGACTAAGACATACCTGAACCTGGACCTGCAACCAAAGAGTTAGCACTACATACTGTACAACACTCTAAGGTATCATATCAAACAGTGTAAAGATACGGAGGTGAGGGAGGTGTGCATGTCATAATGATGGCAAACAATCAAACATAGCATCCATCCTCACATCTCTCACTCAGTGCGTAAAGCATACGATATTCACCACTTCGATCACCCAACACTCCTTGCTACGATCACTTTGCCCCATGAAGTCATAAATGGCTTCACTGCACTGATAACATAGCCACAAATTCCTCGCTATGTCCACTTGCCCCATGGAGTTATTCACCCCATCTGCGCTGGCTCATAGCCTTACCAATCCTTACTATGTCCACTTGCCCCATGGAGTTATTCACCCCATCTGCGCTGGCTCATAGTCTTACTACGCATCACCTTGCCCCTTAGGTCATAATGACCCTACTGCACTGATAACGTAGTCTTGCTACCATCACCTTGCCCCTCAGGTCGTAATGACCCTACTGCACTGATAAGTAGCCCATCGTTCCTTTTTAGTGGTGAATCGAAGTTATGAACGTCGACAACTCCTTAGCACACGTCCCGTAGCAAAGCCCAACCATGAAGTGAACTCATTGGTTCCCAACTGGTTCCGGGATCCTGAGCTCTAACTTCCATTTGGACTACCTTTGCATCTCGGGTTATTGGTCATCACCATCGAATCGGATCGGATCAGCCTTCACATTCTTCATCGGATCGGGTCGCGCCTCCTACGTCGGATCGGGTCGTGGTCCTCCTTTCCTTTGCTTCGGATCGTGCTCCCCTTCTCGGTTCGGATCGGAACACCCCATACGGATCGGATCGTGGTTCTTCAAGCGGTTCGGATCGGATGCCCTTCTCCAGGTCGACGGATCGTGCTCACCCTTCATGGACGGATCGGGTCGTAATGCTTATTCGCGATCCGGATCGAAGTACTTCAGTTTGGCACGACGCTGCATCGATTCGCTTCGTGGGCCTTGCACAAACGGTTCGGTTCGGAGGAGGTGACTCGACTCGTGGGGATGCCCCCACGATCCCATAGGGCGATCCGATTGTCCCTCAACCCCCTATGCGATCCGAACCCCTGCACCTTGTCCAGCGAGCTGTTTACGCCCCTCGACGGCGTTTTCGACCATTCCAACTATTCTAAACAGTCACATAGCATTTCATACAGTCATAGCAACATGCATAATCAACCACAAACATCAAAACATCAATATGATAGGTAAAAATGGATCAAACATACCCAAAATCCCATATTCCCCCTTAAGCATGTTTAGGTGAAACTGATGATAGGATTAGCAGATCTTAACCAAATTAACCCAAATTCATATCAGAGGTCTAAAACATCATTCCGAATTTTATAAACATTTTTCCAGAATTTATCATGTTTAAATTCGCTAATTAACACTAATCACCCCTAATTAGCCATAATTAGTGCAAAACTAAGCAAATCACTCACCTTAGCCACAAAATAAACTAAGATCTGAAATGATTCTCTGATTTGATGCGAATTTCAATACCAAACAGCAGCTCCTTTGTTGATTTGGTGAAGATCCTTCTTGATTAGGGGTTGCTAAGCCAAATCCTTAACCTAAAGGTGATTTGGAGGTGATTTAGAGGTTGGAGGCCATTTTTAGGGATCCTTGATGATAAGTGGAGGCTAGAAAACTGAAATGGAATGATTCTCCATCTCATTTCAGCCCTCCCATAACCCTAATCCCGAAATGGGTTATGGGCCTACTCACTAATCACCCGATTTGGCCCGGTTAAGCAGTTTTTCACCCTCCAAACCTTGTTTCAGCCATATCTCCCAAACGGTAAGTCCGTTTGGCTATTGTGACCACTCTATGGAAAGAGAAACCATCAAACGAATCAAATGGAAGTGGTTTCAGGTCAAAATTCCTTTCCAATCAAAAGTTATGGCAAACAGTACCAACTAGGGGCAAAATGGTCATTTAAAAATCGACAAAAATCATGAACATGGGAAATGACTCTAATAGATGTTTCCCAAAGTTACATGACCATACGACTTCACATGGGAAAGAAATAAATATTCTATGATCCTATGACGTGTAGAATACGGGTCATTACACTCTCCCCCCCTTAAGAAATTTCGCCCCCGAAATTCCCTAATCCAAACATACACAAGGGTTCCGCATGCCTATCAACCATAAAACAACCATCAAACATACAAAACAAGTGAAATAAGTCTATCCTAGCATGCGGAATAACTAAATCGCAAAGTAAATCTTACCAGGCAAAGAGTTCTGGGTGTGTCTTCCTAATGCTCTCCTCTGTCTCCCAAGTATAATCATTCTCGTCCTCGCCCCACTGAACCTTGACTAGCTTCACCGACTTCCTTCGAAGTTGCTTCGTATCGTGCCCCACAATACGAATCGGCTTGCGGCTCCCAACCGCCTCGGGTTCTACTTCGAAGTCCTCTAACTGATCAGGTGAAATAGTCACATCTGAGTCATGAACGAACTGCCTTAGTTGGGAAACATGAAATACATTGTGAACTCCCGCCATCTTCTCTGGTAAGCCGACTCTATATGCCAAATTCCCGACTAATTCAAGAACAGGGAATGGGCCAACAAATCTTGGTGCTAACTTGCCTCTCCTGCCAAATCGAATCACGCTCTTCAACGGAGAGATCTTGACAAACACCAAGTCACCAACGGAGAATTTCAAGTCTCTTCTCCTCTTATCAGCATAACTCTTCTGCCTATCTTGGGCAGCTTTCATTCGTTGTTGAATGATCTTGATCTTATCGGAAGTTTCTCTCACCACATCTGGTCCAAGCACAAACTTCTCGCCAGTCTCTATCCAACATGATGGTGAGTTGCACGGTCTTCCGTACAAAGCTTCATATGGAGCCATACCGATACTGGATTGGTAGCTATTATTATATGCAAACTCTACTAGATGCAAATGGTCATCCCATGATCCACCAAAATCCAATATACAAGCTCTCAAGAGGTCTTCCAATATACGATTCACCCTCTCCGTCTGACCGTCGGTCTGAGGATGATATGCGGTACCGAGATGTAATCCTGACCCTAGAGCCTCTTGTAAGCTCTTCCAAAACCCACTAGTGAACAACGGGTCTCGGTCACTCACAATGCTTTTGGGTACTCCATGAAATCTCACTACCCACTTCATATACAATTCTGTAAACTTGGCTGCCGTTCTGGTCGATTTGACTAGTATAAATCTTGCGCTTTTAGTCAATCGATCCACAATTACCCAAATGCTATCATATCCCGATCTAGTCCTTGGTAAACCATCGATGAAATCCATCGAGACTTGCTCCCATTTCCATTCGGGAATTTCTAATGGTTGCAACAACCCACTAGGCTTCTTTTGCTCGGCTTTAACTAGCTGGCAATTCATGCATTTGGATATAAACTTCCCAACGTCTCTTTTCATCCCTTCCCAGTAGTAAGTCTGTCTCATGTCTCGATACATCTTATTACCACCGGGATGTATAGTCAGTTTTGAGTGATGACATTCTCTAAGCACTTCATCTCTCAAACCATTCATGTTGGGCACAACTAGTCTTCCATTCTTTCGAAGCCATCCATCTCGATCAAGCCCATACACATTCATCTCCTCATCGATACCCATTTCTAACTTGGAGATGATTTCTAATAGATTAGGATCGTCCCTCTGGCTAGAACCAATACGCTCTATCAAAGTAGGTCTGATCGTTAAACTAGCTAGCATAACTGGATCCAATTCGCACTTTGGTCTGAAATCAAACCCCGCGATATACTCCAGTTGCTTCCATTCAAGAAACATTGCCCCTAAGCTGGCATGTCTCCTACTCAAGGCATCGGCTACTGCATTACCCTTCCCAGGTGTGTATGCGATATCAAAATCATACGAAGCCAAGAACTCTAACCATCTCTGCTGACGGAGATTCAGATCTTTCTGAGAGAAGAGATACTTTAACGATTTATGATCGGTAAACAACTCGAATCTTTCTCCCAAGAGATAGTGTCTCCATATCTTCAGCGCAAATACAATCGCTGCCAATTCCAAATCATGGGTAGGATACTTCTTCTCATGTGGCTTTAGCTGTCGACTAGCATAAGCTACAACCCTACCTCCTTGCATCAATACTGCACCTAATCCGGTACCACAAGCATCCGTGTATACCGTCATCTCTTCATTCCCTTTAGGAATGACTAACACTGGCGCATGCGTCAACCTCTCCTTTAGACTTTTGAAGGCATCCTCACACACTCCGTCCCAGACGAAGGACTGATTCTTCAAAGTCAATTGAGTCAACGGTGCTGCTATCTTGGAGAAGTCCTGGATAAACTTACGATAATATCCAGCTAATCCCAAGAAACTTCTTACATCTGTAGCATTCTTGGGTGTAGGCCAATCCTGTACCGTAGCCACCTTCGCAGGATCCACGGCAATACCACTCTCTGAAACAACATGGCCCAAGAATCTTACTTCCCTTCTCCAAAAATGACACTTAGAGAATTTCGCTTTCAATTGGTGTTTCCTCAACACCTCCATCACTATCCTCAAGTGTCTCTTGTGTTCCTCCTCTGTCCTTGAGTAAACAAGGATATCATCCACGAACACAAGAACAAACTTATTCAACTGATCTCTGAATACTTGATTCATAAGATCCACAAAATAGGCTGGTGCATTGGTCAACCCAAACGGCATGACCAACCACTCATAAAATCCAGACGGCGTCCTAAATGCCGTTTTCGGAACACTCTCATCCGCTACTCGAAGCTGATGAAATCCTATCGCGAGGTCCAACTGGGAGAACACTCTAGCTCCTTCCAGCTGATCAAACAAATCATCTATCCTCGGTAGAGGATACTTATTCTTCCTCGTCACCTTATTCAACTCGCGATAGTCCACACACAAACGAAGGGAACCATCTGCCTTAGTGGCAAACACAACTGGTGCTCCCCACTCGGAGACACTCCTTCTAATAAATCCCTTCTTCAAAAGATTGCTGACTTGCACCCCGAGCTCTCGCTGCTCCCTTGGTGCCATACGACGAAGTGGCATCACTATAGGTCAGGCATCTTTCACTAAATCAATACGGAACTCAATCTCTCGGTGTGGTGGAAGCCCGGTCACCTCCTCGAAGACGTCCGGATACTGGCCAACCACGGGCACATCTGACAACTCATCCTGCGGGATGTCGAGGGAATTTACAAAACTAGCCATAACCCCATCACTAGGTAGACTACCAAACACTACCCTCCGCCCATCATCCGCCCTCACTGTCACCAAAAAGCCCTCACAGTCTACCACCACCCCGTATCTTTGGAGCCAATCGACTCCCAATATAATGCCATACCCAGTAAAGCCCAAAACAAAGCAATCACATACAAACATACATCCATGTCTCGATAAGACCAAATTCCTGCAAATCATACTAAGGCTAGTCGAACCACCAATCGGGTTCGTCACAACCAATGGTCTATCGACTATCTCGGGTTCCAGTCCCAACCTATCTACCAAGTCACTAGATATGAAGGAACGGGAAGCCCCAGTATCAAACAAAACTCGAACTGGTATATCATAAATAGAAAGCATACCTTGAATAACTACGTTCTTTCCTTTCTCCGCCGCAGTTGGGGCATTCGACGAAGAAGGAACAGCATCAAGAGCATATGCTTTCACAATCTGCTTCTCCTTAAGAGGTTGCGGACACTTATCCTTCTGATGTCCCACTTGACCACAGTTGTAGCACTTCCTTTCCGCTGGCTTGGCCCGACATTCTTTAGCATAATGGCCTTTCTTTCCACAGCTGAAGCACTCAACATCCTTCTTGCTCTTTTTCTGGCCACCTTTTGATTGGTCCTGCTTCCTCTTATTCTGAGAATTATTCTTGCCTCCACCGCCTGCTTGCGGCTTTGGCCCTTCTGCAGAAGCAGCCTCAGTCTTTGACTTAGGGTAAAGGCTCTCTGACCTCAAAGCTTTTCCCACGATCGATTCAAAAGTCTCATCGATGTGGTTGATAAGCCTCTCCCCCAAGTACCCATCCAGACCAGTAATGAACTTCTCATTCTTCTTTTCAGGAGTATCGATAAGAGACAGTCCATACTTCGACAAAGTGTCGAACCCAGCAATATAATCAGAAACTGCCCTTCCGTTCTGCTTGAGTTCCAAGAACCTCTTAAACAACACTGACTTCTGGGCAGCTGGGATAAACTTCTCGCTAAAGCGAGCCTTGAACTGATCCCAAGTAACCTGATCCTCTGGAGTAGCTGTTCTGATAGCATTCCACCAATTCATCGCTCGCCCTTGCAGCTGACGAGACGCTAGCCTTCTCTTCATCGCATCCTCAAGACCCAAGTCATCAAAGATACGGTCACAGCTATCCATCCAATCCTGAACATCCGTGGCCGACTCCGTCCCGTGGAACGGCTTCCCACCAAGATTAGTGTAATCTTTGCACAACTTGGCGAAATCGACCCTAGGCACCTGCACTACTGGGCCAACACCAACTCCGGGATTGGGAACTGCCCCTTGCACTTCTCTAAGCATGTCTCTCATGAGGTTAGTAAACATCGCCCTCATGTCAGCGGCATTCCCTTGGTTGGTCCCTCTACCAGCACCCCTCGTTTCTCGGCTCATCATTAATCTGAAAAAGGGAAACGATTAACGACCCCATAGTGGTGCTAGTGCAGTGCGACTTCATCTTTATACTACTAATAGTATATACATACATAGCTTTTGAAAACCAAAGTAATCACAAATACGCGCTCTCATATATGTACTAACTCTCCCTATTGTCTTTCCCTAGGTTAACTACGCAACCTAGAGCTCTGATACCAAGTGTGACGGCCCGCCCCGCACCAACCGACATTTACTCCAAAAGTGCGCTGTACACATGTCCAGTTAGCACGGAACGGGTCGTTAGAAGGAAGAGGAAGAAGGAAATGAACATACGAGAACCTGTAGAATGTCTCACAGTGCATAGAATAAAATATAATAACAACATACTTGACATAAAACAGGTGAGACAGTGCATAAGCTGACAATCAGAACTAAATATCATAGCAGCGGAAATCCAAAATACAGCTTATTACAACTTTGCAAACTGTCTCAAAGCAAAAGTAAGATAAATGAGGTACACTACTAATGCCCAAGTAGCGACCACCAACGACACAGGGAGAATGTGTATATATATATATCATACATGGAAGCCTCCTGCCCGCCTCCGAATCAGCTACTCGCGCATCACCAGCTAACCTGTCTCTAGTCTGCTCGTGTGAGCACCCAGAGTAATAAGAGGAGACATAAAACTCTGGGTCAGACATAAAGCCTGGTATGAGCGATAAGCATCTAAAGTGAACAATAACAGGTAGACTAAGACATACCTGAACCTGGACCTGCAACCAAAGAGTTAGCACTACATACTGTACAACACTCTAAGGTATCATATCAAACAGTGTAAAGATACGGAGGTGGGGGAGGTGTGCATGTCATAATGATGGCAAACAATCAAACATAGCATCCATCCTCACATCTCTCACTCAGTGCGTAAAGCATACGATATTCACCACTTCGATCACCCAACACTCCTTGCTACGATCACTTTGCCCCATGAAGTCATAAATGGCTTCACTGCACTGATAACGTAGCCACAAATTCCTCGCTATGTCCACTTGCCCCATGGAGTTATTCACCCCATCTGCGCTGGCTCATAGCCTTACCAATCCTTACTATGTCCACTTGCCCCATGGAGTTATTCACCCCATCTGCGCTGGCTCATAGTCTTACTACGCATCACCTTGCCCCTCAGGTCATAATGACCCTACTGCACTGATAACGTAGTCTTGCTACCATCACCTTGCCCCTCAGGTCGTAATGACCCTACTGCACTGATAAGTAGCCCATCGTTCCTTTTTAGTGGTGATTCGAAGTTATGAACGTCGACAACTCCTTAGCACACGTCCCGCAGCAAAGCCCAACCATGAAGTGAACTCATTGGTTCCCAACTGGTTCCGGGATCCTGAGCTCTAACTTCCATTTGGACTACCTTTGCATCCCGGGTTATTGGTCATCACCATCGAATCGGATCGGATCAGCCTTCACATTCTTCATCGGATCGGGTCGCGCCTCCTACGTCGGATCGGGTCGCGCCTCCTACGTCGGATCGGGTCGTGGTCCTCCTTTCCTTTGCTTCGGATCGTGCTCCCCTTCTCGGTTCGGATCGGAACACCCCATACGGATCGGATCGTGGTTCTTCAAGCGGTTCGGATCGGACGCCCTTCTCCAGGTCGACGGATCGTGCTCACCCTTCATGGACGGATCGGGTCGTAATGCTTATTCGCGATCCGGATCGGAGTACTTCAGTTTGGCACGACGCTGCATCGATTCGCTTCGTGGGCCTTGCACAGACGGTTCGGTTCGGAGGAGGTGACTCGACTCGTGGGGATGCCCCCACGATCCCATAGGGCGATCCGATCGTCCCTCAACCCCCTATGCGATCCGAACCCCTGCACCTTGTCCAGCGAGCTGTTTACGCCCCTCGACGGCGTTTTCGACCATTCCAACTATTCTTAACAGTCACATAGCATTTCATACAGTCATAGCAACATGCATAATCAACCACAAACATCAAAACATCAATATGATAGGTAAAAATGGATCAAACATACCCAAAATCCCATATTCCCCCTTAAGCATGTTTAGGTGAAACTGATGATAGGATTAGCAGATCTTAACCAAATTAACCCAAATTCATATCAGAGGTCTAAAACATCATTCCGAATTTTATAAACATTTTTCCAGAATTTTATCATGTTTAAATTCGCTAATTAACACTAATCACCCCTAATTAGCCATAATTAGTGCAAAACTAAGCAAATCACTCACCTTAGCCACAAAATAAACTAAGATCTGAAATGATTCTCTGATTTGATGCGAATTTCAATACCAAATAGCAGCTCCTTTGTTGATTTGGTGAAGATCCTTCTTGATTAGGGGTTGCTAAGCCAAATCCTTAACCTAAAGGTGATTTGGAGGTGATTTAGAGGTTGAAGGCCATTTTTAGGGATCCTTGGTGATAAGTGGAGGCTAGAAAACTGAAATGGAATGATTCTCCATCTCATTTCAGCCCTCCCATAACCCTAATCCCGAAGTGGGTTATGGGCCTACTCACTAATCACCCGATTTGGCCCGGTTAAGCAGTTTTTCACCCTCCAAACCTTGTTTCAGCCATATCTCCCAAACGGTAAGTCCGTTTGGCTATTGTGACCACTCTACGGAAAGAGAAACCATCAAACGAATCAAATGGAAGTGGTTTCAGGTCAAAATTCCTTTCCAATCAAAAGTTATGGCCGAAACAGTACCAACTAGGGGCAAAATGGTCATTTAAAAATCGACAAAAATCATGAACATGGGAAATGACTCTAATAGATGTTTCCCAAAGTTACATGACCATACGACTTCACATGGGAAAGAAATAAATATTCTACGATCCTATGACGTGTAGAATACGGGTCATTACAAATCCTCTCTAGGGCACCAAGCCCTAGAGGCACGCAGCCGCCACTCTATTCGGTCATACATTAATCCAACCCTATGTGCTGCTTTTATTGGAGGATAGAAGGCCTAGGCAAATACCCAATTTGCCCCTTCAATACTTGCAAAACAAGTCACAGAAAGACCAAGTCAAAACCGCAGAAAACCCGATCAGACGCCTGACCAGATTATGTCAGACTTCTGTCCCTGCTCTCGGGTTACCAAAACCCTGACAACAGACGTCTGACCAAATGCTGTCAGACGTCTGTGCTGAGACACAGTACAAAACCGCTTCTCCTTGCCTTCTTTCTGTTTCTACACCATCTCCACTATCGCCAAGCACATCCAAGCCTCGTCTCTTTCAACATATGTGATTTTCATGTCACAAATCACAACACTCCACCTTGATATGAAATCACATCATATCAAACAAACTTCCATCACACAAGCCATCTAGCTCTTTCAACGACACCTTCTCTTAATTAAAACCAACCTCGATTTCCAGGCAACGATATACACCCCACTTGTTCCGAGTACAGGGACTCAATTGATTTCAGGGCAACAATCACACGCAGTCAATTTGAAAGGACTACGACCACACCTCAATTACAAACACAACCTATCGTCTGCAAAAGATGCATCTTCCACCTGAGTTGCACCATGCAAAAACCAACGGTCTAAAAGTGCTTGCAATTCCACAACGACACCCATCTACCACTTGACCTGAGCTCCTTCCTTGATCACCCTGGATCCCTCGAGCATCATCAACATGAAGACCCCTGTCGAACACATCAGCAGTGACCAAACTAACCTCTCCATCTTGCTGTGGACTAGGTTCTTCAACTGTCACTCGCCTTCCACATCGACACCTGTCTACCACTTGACCTGAGCTCCTTCCTCGATCACTTCTGAGCCCTCGAGCATCATCAACGTGAAGACCCCTGTCGAACACATGAACCGAATCACCAAGGTACAGGCAAATCAAACCAATTGCCAACGCCTACATCTTCTTCCATCTTCCCTCATCCACATCTGAGGGCTTCTCTTCATCTCCATCAACCAAACCATCGAGGCCTTCAAATCCCCAATCAAAATTAGTCATCACCAATAGCGCCATCATATCTGACGTCAAAAAATTGATTTTTCAAATCCAAAATCACTCTAAGCTTTGCGATGATCTAGCTCCGATACCAATTGTTGTGAAAACTACGCCTTTGCGGAAGCGCCTAGGATCTTATTCACCCAATTACTTAAAGATGATTTCTATGGAAACAAAACACAGATATGAAATCACACGCGTAAACACAAAATATTCCACCCAACCACCCTCTTTATTGATTCTCAAAACGAATTTTGTTTACACGCACTGGTTTAACAACCAACAATAAACAAACTACAAGAATCAATAAACTTATTGAGAAAGGGAAAGAATATCTATATGACTAACACTCTTTGTTGGAGAAGGAGAACAATGAAGAACGACGGCTAACCCTTGGATTAATTTGGAGGCACCAATCCTCCTTAGGGCACCAAGCCTTAGAGGCACGCAGCCGCCACTCTATTCAGTCATACATTAATCTAACCCTATGTGCTGCTTTTATAGGAGAATAGAATGCCTAGGCAAATTCCCAATTTTCCCCTTCAATACTTACAGAACAAGTCACAGAAAGACCAAGTCAAAAACGTAGAAAACCCGCTCAGACGTCTGGCCAGATTATGTCAGACGTCTGTCCTTGCTCTCGGGTTACCAAAACCCTGACAACAGATGTCTGACCAAATGCTGTTAGACATCTGTGCTGAGACACAGCACAAAACCGCTTCTCCTTGCCTTCTTTCTGCTTCTACACCATCTCCACTATTGCCAAGCACATCCACGCCTCGTCTCTTTCAACATATGTGATTTTCATGTCATAAATCACAATAGTTTGGATCCATTTCCATTTCCAGGCTAGTTTGTTAAGCAACCTTCAGTTTTTTCTCAAGCATTGGCAACTCGTATATTTACTTCCGTTGATGATATGTGATAATGGACATGCTCGAATTTATAACATCTCATTTCCATGTTATGTAGAGAACTAATTCAAAGTCTTCCTATGCATATATCTGTGATAAGAACCACACTGTTGCACTGTTTTAACTTGTTTGTGCGCAGTATTTTGTCACATTATCTATGAAGAAAAAAAACTAGTGTATGCATTTCGATTTGGCACATTCATTTTTGGTCTACCTCATAATTGAAACTGGAATTTTTTTTAATGTAGGTTCCCTTGTCTTGATTTGTGAACTTAAAATTCATATTGTGTCACGATCGGTCCTTTGTTAACTCAATTTGTATACTGAAGGGAAGAATTTTTTTTTGCTGGCTATTAATTTGGGTGGTTTCGGGTTGTATAAACATGCTTTGTTGGCCATTTGGAAACATACTTTGATATACTTACCTAGCCTTTCGTGCAGCACCCCTTTTGACAAATGGCTAGCGCGAGTTGTTTCATATTTGATGTTTTACTTGCTGGTTCTGACTAGGCTTGCTGCACCACATTCTATGTAGTAAACACGTCGCTCCTACGACTCTATCAGTCATAAGCATGATTTTATTATGTATATGTGGTGGCCAGTGTACACATGTATACATACATACCATAATATGTGTATATATACGTCATCAACATACGTGTGTGTATATATATATGTATATATATATAAATACATGTGTTGTCCTGACTTGTTCTGTAGCGACCCGAACTCCCCTGGTAAGGAAAGCCCGGATTGCCTTGAGGACAACACACATCGGAACGCAAACAGAAGAACATTTCATTGTTTATTACAATAATTCCATCAGATCCAAGAATATACAGAGTATGAATAAATATTACATATTCGATAAATATCAGAGATTACAATAAATTACATAGCAGCGGAAAAATATACAAAACACAACTGAAAGTAATACACGGATACAGAGCTTTCCGAGCATTGTTCCAGTTGTAAATCAGGATCCTGTGAATATAAATCTGCAAAACCAAAACTACTAGCTGCCCGTGTGGAAAATAAGGGCACCCAGAGTTTAGGTTAAAACAATAAACTCCAGGTCAGTCATGTGACTGGTGTGAGAACTAAAACAGTTATTAATCTTTATTTTTAAAGTTAGGTAAACCAAGGGACCACGCCGTATAACACGGAATGGGTTTCCGCCCACGAATACCAGTGCATAACACAACAGCGCAATGTTAAATAAAGAAAAATTAAGCTATTATAAGACCCAGGTCCCATCACACAATGCAACGCAAGCCGGAGGATAGGGTTTTTACCTTATAATAGCCAAAGAATGCTTGGTACGTTTAAAACAAATCATTTGATACTATTATAAGTGTATAGTGTCAAAACAATTTCAATCATAAATATCAATCATAGACGGCATTAATGACCCATACCACTATGTCGCCATACTAGGTTCTACAAATAAAACTGAAATATCACGTATTGGAAATTGGATTCCATCATGATTCGAGGCAAGGGGCAAGCTCCTCTCCGATTCCAGACACTCTAGCAAATGTCTCAGGACCCCACTATGATCCTTTGGAACCTCCAAGGCCGGTCCTCTCTTACTTTTGATGATTGGAAATTCCTGAACACACGTTTCCCAGTCCTAATAGACCTATATCCGAGGTGCCTCGCATTCCAACAACCACACAGGTGAAATGTATATATAAATGTTAGCCAGTTTAAGCACTGATACCACCACCAGCTAGAAAGAAACGTCGTGCACTCCTTGGGTCCTTATCCCGTTTTTTACTCATACCAAGGTGTGAGGCTCGCGAATTCACGCTATACACAATGCTGCGCCACATAGGCCGTGCTTTGATCATCAACCACAAGACTTTGCTTTTCAACAGAAGCCTTGATCATTTGCCACTTAGGCGTGCCATACAGGCAATTCACTCCATGCGAGTGATGTCCATCGATATACAACCTCTGAGCTCGTACGTCTCAGATAAGGGCGTTAAGCAAGAGGATAAATTCTCCACCGCCAAATAGATGTATATTTAATAGAGATCAATCAACACAGAATAAATCCAATGTCAGACACACAGTCCATTTACAAGTTCGTTCTGGGTCTGAACGAAACTGGAGGCACTTTCCTCGCATATCCATCGATCTCCAAGTACGTTTGGATGGCCACCAACTGATTCCCTCATCTTGGGTGTACAGCCCAATCAAGATCATCAGTAATCACTCAAACGATGTGAAGACTTCCGGTTTTCCACCACCGTGTTCATCTTCGACATATCGTCGAATTGGTTATTCAGAATGGGTATAAACCCGGCCTTTCTGAGTAACCTGCGTATATAATAAACAAGTGTTACACAAACACAACATACGCCTCATTCCAATTCAGAATATTCTTTTATTCAAAATTTCACACTCTTAGGGAAAGGTTCCCATTAATTTTATCAAAGATAAATTCTTCTAAATTTATTCTTTAATCTTCCTTTGGATATCATTTCAAACCATATTATGGTTTTCCAAACTAGTCGGGATTAGCGAACCACACCGAAGTAATTATTTATTTTATTTCGCAATCCCAACCTATTTATTGGTAATACTCCATATCTAACACCACGGTGTTAGCGGTAAATATTAATTACCATTTCACGTTCAAATCTAATTAAAGATTTAACTATCGCTTTGGAGCAAAACTGGTGATACTCCATCCTCGATCACTTTTCAGATTTGATAATTTAAATTATCAATTAACATTTCAATCTAATTAAAGATTCATTAAAACTCCACTTAGTTTTAATTTTCCCAAAAATCAATATCCTGTCTTTAACTAGGTTAAAGAACCAATGTCATCTAAAACACGGTTCACGATAAACCTAAAATCACATTCAAATTCAATTCCAATTAAATATTATATAATTGGTACACCTCATTAAATCTAAATAGAAAGATTTAATCTTTTCTACACTGGGTCCAAGAACAGTGTTATTCAAGACACCATTATGGACGAACCCAAAATCCCATTTGATATTAAATACAAGGCTCTGAATAGAAAATATATCGGCTTATATTCAATATCAAATTCCACGACTAACAAATTTCGTATTGGAAATAACAATACGAATATATCTTTCAAATTTCCACAACAATATTTGTATAATCACAAAATCCCACATCGAAATATTCCGAAGATAATTTCGATTCAAATCCATTCCAATTCAATTATTGTAAATTCTGATTATTTTTAAAACCACTTTCAAATTCAATTTATTTATTTCTAAAATAAATTGATTTTAATTCTAGTTCTAAACTAGTTCATTTCGATAAAAAATTATTTTTATCTTTCCAAATGTGGAATTTTTCACCCCAGTTCTTTCCAATTCATTTCTTATGATTTTACACAATTTATTACTATTTTTAATAATTTTATCAAGGCCCGTACAGTCGATTTCCATCAACAGCCATCGAACTGCACTTACAGCGACCTTTTCCAAATTTGATTTGGACATAATTCCAAATCCAACCGTTAGATTTCAAATTTCTAATATTCATCGAAAAGCTCTTCTTGATACGAACCCAACGGTTCCGGTTTCAGGAGAATCCGATGATCAGATCTCTCGTAATGTCAATTCGAAGTCAATGGTCGAAATTCGCGAACTACCGCGGCGCTACGCGTTCTATTCAGGCCATTATATATATAATATATATATTATATATTTTATCGATTTCCTTTTTTAAAACGTATTTTATAAATCGTTTTAAATTCGTTTCAAAACCATTTCAACTCTATATTCAATTTCAAATCAAAATTGAATATTTCATATCACTACTATATAAATGATAATATTTTCAAAACGTTATATTTTGAAATCACTACCTTTTCTGTACTTGTTATAAAAACGAATATAATTGATATAAATACCGTTCACGTCAAAATAGCGCAACTCTAATCAACACGGCTTCATATATTTCAATAAATTCGTTATTCTATTCAACAAATGAATATATATTCTATTCAACACATGAATCTATATTTCTTTCAACACATGACTAATCTCAACACATGAGCATCGTCAACACATGACTATTTTTTTTATATTCTAATATTCTTTATTTTCCCAATTGGAATGAGGCCCAATCAATTACCATATAATGTTAATTATATGGATTCCATACAACACATGTATATAATGTCAACGATAAATAATCAACCATCATCCAAAGTGCACCACACAACTGCATAAGCATCAAATATAAATAATTAACGCTTATAACAGCATGTCAATCAATCGATAGACATACAACTAATTATTGGGATTAGTGTATGTCGTATTTTATCCCAATACCCGTGCGGGGTTTCAAATCAACAAACACAGATTTTTATTTATTCACATACCCGTTAAAAAATTATATTTTTAACGATAAAATATTTTTAACTATATAAATATTTTATTTCGTTTCACATCACACAATCAATTTTCCCCACAACAAATAATCAAACATACAAGCCATCCATGGTCTGTGGACGACGGGTGTCGGGTGCTGCTAAGCACCGTCTGCATCCTAGTATATATATTTTTAACTAGAAAAGAAAATTTTAAAGTGAGAAGTTCTCACCGACTAGCTAAACCCATTCACCGCGACTCTTCTTGTCTAGAAATCTTCGTCATGCTCGCCTTTTGTCAATTTCATCGTCCGTAGCCACTATATATATAAAAATCATATTTTTATAACCACTATATATGGATAAAAATTCTCTTTTTACACCGCTACTATACAGACAAAAATTCTATTTTTACATCGCTACTATATAGATAAAAATTATATTTTTACACCGCTACTATATAGATAAAAAATTCTATTTTTACACCGCTACTATATAGATAAAAATTCTATTTTTATTATGGTGTTCATATAATAAAGATTATATTTTTATCACGCTATTCTCTATATAAAAATTATATTTTTATATATCTATTTCTAATATAAAGATCGAATTTTTAATACATCTATAATATAGAAATCATATTTTTAATACTTCTACCTTATAAAAATTATATTTTTGTATTTCACATATGATAAAAATCATATTTTTATTATTTTTATAACATAAAAATCATATCTTTTCTACTTCAAAGATATAATCTCTTCGCTATTTCATTATAAAAATCATTTCTTTATCTCTTCTATAAATTAAAAATCGAATTTTTATTCTTTCTAAAATATAAAAATCATATTTTTAATTGTAAAAATCATATTTTTAATTGTAAAGACCACATTTTTATAAGTAAAAACCATAACTTTGTACGTATAAAAATTATACATGCGTTTCAAACTCTTTACATATACTCAAATTAAAATTTTCTATAATAACCCTAATTTTAGTGACCTAAAATAAAGAAAATAAAACACTTACATTGATTTCCAAAGGAGGGGGTGTTCGAATCGACAAGGGAAGAAGAGGGGGGTCGTGCGAGGCGCAGGAGGGGATGGATCGAGGTGGTGCGGTGGGCTCGCGTGTTCGGGTCTTCGCGTCAGGCAAGGGGGTGCGGATCGTGGTCGATGCGTTGGAGGGATTGGTGGGTGGCGTTCTCGAGTGGAGGAGGTGGAGGGGAGAGGAGGATGGGGCGGCGTGCCACCTGGGGGGGGGGGGGGGGGGGGGCGCGATGGATTGCGGCGGTGATTCCCCCCTCAGTCGCCCCTTTCTCCTTTTTTTGATTTGGAAGTAACGGGGGGGAATAGGAGATAATATTTTTTTAATTAATTATTTAATTTCTAAAAGCAACTTCTTATTTTGACCTCAAAATCGAACCCACCGACTATCGCCTATAGCTAATTACCTCCATTCAGAACACAATGGGATATGTATCGCAAGCTGATTCGATCGTTTCGATCAGTTTTCGTCAAAATCAAAATATAAATCTATATATTGAATTTGAACGCGCATTTCGATTTACCGAGGCCACATACGAACACTAAAAATTCCTGAAAAATATTTTCTAGCTTCGCATTGACGATACGGTCCTAACAAAACTAATTTTGTCAAATTTCGAGACCATTTGAAAAATGGCCATTTTCCAGTCGATTAAAATCAACTAAAACTGGTCAAACGCGTTTTCCATTGCCACGCTCACATATTGATTCGAAAAATTACGAATTTTGAAACCTTGCAATAACTTGACATCGCGGATCCAACAAAAGTGGTTTCGTCGAAAACCGAGGTCGTTTGCAAAATTTCCATTTTTAAGGGCCTGAATTCCATAGCGACTATTCTGAAATTTCAACTGGACATATCTTTTGATTCCCGCTATGAAATTTCGATTTTTCTGATTCATTGGAAAGATATCCTCAATTAGATTCTAATATTTTCAATTTCGCTAAAATCCGGTTTATTTTGAACCCGGTATGTTCAATTGAAATTTGAAATCGAATTATCGAACTACCGCGCCATTTTCAATTCCTTTTATATTTATATATAATTATTTATATTCTAACGACGACGTATATAAATATATACGTTCTAATTCTATTCAAAATAAATTTCTTGTCTTTTTTACTTAAAATAATTCATTTTAAATATTCAAAATTCGCTAAAATTGCCAAAATAAAAATTTTAAATTGGCTCGCATTTCCGGGTTATTACAATCTCCCCCACTTAAAACTTTTCGTCCCCGAAAAGGAATGAAGCCGAGAGTTGTTTAACTAACCAACTCAACTTCCATAGCTTTCTTTATGGCTTAAGTTCTTCAACTTTTCAGTTTCTAAGAACTTTTCAAATTTCTCAAAAATTTGGCTAACACCCTAAATTTTCGAAAAATTTCGCCATAACCTCCCCTGCACCGGGGACTTTGGGATATTTCATATAGCTTCTCATGGCCTTCTTCAATCCAAAAGAAAAAGAAAAAGCCAATCGGCTCATAAAATCATCATCACCCAAACCAAATAGTAAATTATGGTAAACATGTACCTATTTGTCGGGCAAACAATTTTATTCCTCTGCTCTAGCCTCCTTGCTATGACCTGTTCAATGTAAGTACGTGCATATGCATGCAATTTCAAACAATTTTCAATACAGTTCAATAATCGGTTCCATTAGGCTAAATGGTTCAAATTTTCAAATCAATAATCAAACAACACAACCATCAATCAATTAGTGAATTAACGTTTCAAATTCATAATTTTGATACATATACAGAAAATCATGTTTTTGATGCCAAATCACAACAATAAACCTAACAGTTTTGGTTCTCACACCATTCTAATGGAAATATATAGATATCACACCTTCGAACCACGAACATAAATACTGATGATGTGGCCACATCATCAGAATTATCCCCAGGTGTCTAGAATGTGATTCTATATCTATCCAGTATATTAAAACTTCGAATATACGTTCATGACGCGTATATGCAAAACCTTTATATAATTGATTGTCCAAAATCAATACAGGTAAAATATTCAAATACGTTTAAAACGATTAAAATTTCAAAACAAAATTTTTTCATTTGAAAAATATACTCTTCACGCTCGTTCTAGGATACTACAGATCCTATCTCTAACGAGTCATTCTAATTGGATATTACTAATCCAATATCTGATGAATTCTTTCATTCGGTTCTAATGTGTCTTGTTCTCGAGCTCTGTAAACCAACGCTCTGATACCATTCTGTAGCGACCCGAACTCCCCCGGTAAGGAAAGCCAGGATTGCCTTGAGGACAACACACATTGGAACGAAAACAGAAGAACATTTCATTGTTTATTACAACAATTCCATCAGATCCAAGAATATACAGAGTATGAATAAATATTACATATTCGATAAATATCAGAGATTACAATAAATTATATAGCAGCAGAAAATATACAAAACACAACTGAAAGTAATACACGGATACAGAGCTTTCCGAGCATTGTACCAATTGTAAATCAGGATCCTGTGAATATAGATCAGCAAAACCAAAACTACTAGCTGCCCGTGTGGAAATTAGGGGCATCCAGAGTTTAGGTTAAAACAATAAACTCCAGGTCATTCATGTGACTGGTGTGAGAAATAAAACAGTTATTAATCTTTATTTTTAAAAGTTAGGTAAATCAAGGGACCACGCCATATAACGCGGAACGGGTTTCCTCCCAAGAATACCAGTGCATAACATAACAGCGCAATGCTAAATAAAGAAAAATGAAGCTATTATAAGACCCAGGTACCATCACACAATGCAACGCAAGCCAGAGGATAGGGTTTTTACCTTATAATAGCCAAAGAATGCTTGGTACATTTAAAACAAATCATTTGATACTATTATAAGTGTATAGTGTCAAAACAATTTCAATTATAAATATAAATCATAGACGGCATTAATGACCTATACCACTATGTCGCCATACTAGGTTCTACAAATAAAACTGAAATATCACGTATTGGAAATTGGATTCCATCATGAGTCGAGGCAAGGGGCAAGCTCCTCTCCGATTCGAGACACTCCAGCAAATGTCTCAGGACCCCACTATGATCCTTTGGAACCTCCAAGGTCGGTCCTCTCTTACTTTTGAGGATTGGCAATTCCTGAACACACGTTTCCCGGTCCTAACAGACCTATATCCGAGGCGCCTCGCACTCCAACTACCACATAGGTGAAAAGTATATATAAATGTCAGCCAGTTTAAGCACTGACACCACCATTAGCTAGAAAGAAACGTCGTGCACTCCTTGGGTCCTTATCCCGTTTTTGACTCATACCGAGGTGTGATGCTCGCGAATTCACGCTATACACAAAGCTGCACCACACAGGCCGTGCTATGATCATCAACCACAAGACTTTTCTTTTCAACAGAAGCCTTGATCATTTGCCACTTAGGCATGCCACACATGCAATTCACCCCATGCGAGTGATGTCCATCGATATACAACCTCTGAGCTCGTACGTCTCAGAGAAGGGCGTTAAGCAAGAGGATAAATTATCCGCCGCCAAACAGATGTATATTTAGTAGAGATCAATCAACACAGAATAAAATCCAATGTCAAACACACAGTCCATTTACAAGTTCGTTCTGGGTCTGAACGAAACCGGAGGCACTTTCCTCGCATATCCATTGATCTCCAAGTACGTATGGACGGCCACCAACTGATTCCCTCATCTTGGGTGTACAACCCAGTCAAGATCATCAGTAATCACTCAAACGATGTGAAGACTTCCGGTCTTCCACCATCGTCTTCATCTTCGACATATCGTCGAATCGGTTATTCAAAATGGGTATAAACCCGGCCTTTCTGAATAACCCGCGTATATAATAAACACGTGTTACACAAACACAACATACGCCTCATTCCAATTTAGAATATTTTTTTATTCAAATTTTCACACTCTTAGGGAAAGGTTCCCATTAATTTTATCAAAGATAAATTCTTCTAAATTTATTCCTTAATCTTCCTTTGGATATCATTTCAAACCATATTATGGTTTTCCAAACTAGTCGGGATTAGCGAACCACACCGAAGTAATTATTTATTTTATTTCCCAATCCCAACCTATTTATCCCATGGAGAAAACTGGTAATACTCCATATCTAACACCACAGTGTTATCGGTAAATATTAATTACCATTTCACGTTCAAATCTAATTAAAGAATTAACTATCGCTTTGGAGCAAAACTGGTGATACTCCATGCTCGATCACTTTTCAGATTTGATAATTTAAATTATCAATTCACATTTCAATCTTATTAAAGATTCATTAAAACTCCACTTAGTTTTAATTTTCCCAAAAATCAATATCCTATCTTTAACTGGGTTAAAGAACCAATGTCATCTAAAACACGGTTCACGATAAACCCAAAATCACATTCAAATTCAATTCCAATTAAATATTATTTAATTGGTACACCTCATTAAATCTAAATAGAAAGATTTAATCTTTTCTACACTGGGTCCAAGAAAAGTGTTATTCAAGATACCATTCACGACGAACCCAAAATCCCATTTGATATTAAATACAAGGCTCTGAATAGAGAATATATCGGCTTATATTCAATATCAAATTCCACGACTAACAAATATTGTATTGGAAATAACGATATGAATATATCTTTCAAATTTCCACAACAATATATGTATAATCACAAAATCCCATATCGAAATATTCCAAAGATAATTTCGATTCAAATCCATTCTAATTCAATTATTGGAAATTCTGATTATTTTTAAAACCACTTTCAAATTCAATCTATTTATTTCTAAACTAAATTGATTTTAATTCTAGTTCAAAACTAGTTCATTCCGATAAAAATTTATTTTTATTTTTCCAAATGTGGAATTTTTCACCCCAATTCATTTCTTATGATTTTACACAAATTATTACTATTTTTAATAATTTTATCAAGGCCCGTACAGTCGATTTCCATCAACGGTCATCGAACTACACTCATAGCGACCTTTTCCAAATTTGAATTGGACATAATTCCAAATCCAACCGTTAGATTTCAAATTTCTAATATTCATCGGAAAGCTCTTCTCGATACGAACCCAACGGTTCCAGTTTCAGGAGAAACCGTCGGTCGGATCTCCCGTAATGTCAATTCGAAGTCAATGGTCGAAATTCGCGAACTACCGCGGCGCGGCGCGTTCTATTCAGGCCATTATATATATTATATATATATATTTCGTCGATTTACTTTTTTAAAACGTATTTTATAAATTGTTTTAAATTCATTTCAAAACATTTCAACTCTATATTCAATTTCAAATCAAAATTGAATATTTCATATCATTACTATATAAATGATAATATTTTCAAAACTTTATATTTTGAAATCACTACCTTTTCTATACTCATTATAAAAACGAATATAATTGATATAAATATCATTCACGTCAAAATGGCGCAACTCCAATCAACACGGCTTTATATATTTCAATAAATTCGTTATTCTATTCAACAAATGAATATATATTCTATTCAACACATGAATCTATATTTCTTTCAACACATGACTAATCTTAACACATGAGCATCATCAACACATGACTATTTTTTTATATATTCTAATATTCTTTATTTTCCCAATTGGAATGAGGCCCAATCAATTACAATATAATGTTAATTATATGGATTCCATACAACACATGTATATAATAGCAACGATAAATAATCAACCATCATCCAAAGTGCACCACACAACTGCATAAGCATCAAATATAAGTAATTAACGCTTATAATAGCCTGTCAATCAATCGATCGACATACAACTAATTATTGGGATTATTGTATGCCGTATTTTATCCCAATACCTGTATGGGGTTTCAAATCAACAAATACAGTTTTTTATTTATTCACATACCCGTTAAAAAATTATATTTTTAACGATAAAATATTTTTAACTATATAAATGTTTTATTTTGTTACACATCACACAATCAATTTTCACCACAACAAACAATCAAACATACAAGCCATCCATGGTCTATGGACGACGGGTGTCGGGTGCTGCTAAGCACCGTCTGCATCCTAGTATATATATTTTTAACTAGAAAAGAAAATTTTAAAGTGAGAAGTTCTCACCGACTAGCTAAACCCATTCACCGCGACTCTTCTTGTCTAGAAATCTTCGTCGTGCTCGCCTTTTGTCAATTTCATCGTCCGTAGCCACTACATATATAAAAATCATATTTTTATAACCACTATATATGGATAAAAATTCTATTTTTACACCGCTACTATATAGATAAAAATTCTATTTTTACACCGCTACTATATAGATAAAAATTCTATTTTTACACCGCTACTATATAGATAAAAATTCTATATTTACACTGCTACTATATAGATAAAAAATTCTATTTTTATAACGGTGTTCATATAATAAAGATTATATTTTTATCACGCTATTCTTTATAAAAATTGTATTTTTATATATCTATTTCTAATATAAAGATCGAATTTTAATACATCTATAATATAGAAATCATATTTTTAATACTTCTACCTTATAAAAATTATATTTTTGTATTTCACATATGATAAAAATCATATTTTTATTATTTTTATAATATAAAAATCATATCATTCCTACTTCAAAGATATAATCTTTTCGCTATTTCATTATAAAAATCATTTCTTTATCTCTTCTATAAATTAAAAATCCAATTTTTATTCTTTCTAAAATATAAAAATCATTTTTTTAATTGTAAAAATCATATTTTTAATTGTAAAAATCATATTTTTAATTGTAAAAATCATATTTTTAATTGTAAAGACCACATTTTTATATGTAAAAACCATAACTTTGTACGTATAAAAATTATACATGCGTTTCAAACCCTTTACATATACTCAAATTAAACTTTTCTATAATGATCCTAATTTTAATGACCTAAAATAAAGAAAGTAAAACACTTACATTGATTTCCAAAGGAGGGGCGTGTTCGAATCGGCAAGGGAAGAAGAGGGGGGGTCGCGCGAGGTGCAGGAGGGGACGGATCGAGGTGGTGTAGTGGGCTCGCGGGTTCGGGTCTTCGCGTCAGGCAAGGGGTGCAGATCGAGGTCAATGCGTTGGAGGGATTGGTGGGTGGCGTTCTCAAGTGGAGGCGTAGGGGAGAGGAGGATGGGGCGGCGCGCCACCTGGGGGGCGCAATGGAGTGCGGCGGCGATTCCCCCCCTCCGTCGCCCCTTTCTCCTTTTTTTTCTGATTTGGAAGTAACGGGGGGGCATAGGAGATAATATTTTTTTAATTAATTATTTAATTTCAAAAAGCAACATTTTATTTCGACCTCAAAATCGAACCCACCGACTGTCGCTTATAGCTAATTACCCCCATTCCGAACAAAATGGGATATGTATCGCAAGCTAATTCGATCGTTTCGATCAGTTTTCGTCAAAATCAAAAAATAAATCTATATATTGAATTTGAACGTGCATTTCAATTTACGGGGCCATATATGAACCCTAAAAATTCCTGAAAAATATTTTCTAGCTTCGTATTGACGATACGGTCCTAATAAAACTAATTTCGTCAAATTCCGAGACCATTTGAAAAATGGCCATTTTCCAGTCGATTAAAATCAACTCAAACTGGTCAAACGCGTTTTCCTTTGCCACGCTCACATATTGATTCGAAAAATTACGAATTTTGAAACCTAGCAATAACTTGACATCGCGGATCCAACAAAAGTGGTTTCGTCGAAAACCGAGGTCGTTTGCAAAATTTCCATTTTTAAGGGCCTGAATTCCATAGCGACTATTATGAAATTTCAACTGGACATATCTTTTGATTCCCACTATGAAATTTCAATTTTTCGGATTCGTTGGAAAGATATCCTCAATTAGATTCTAATATTTTCAGTTTCACTAAAATCCGGTTTATTTTGAACCCGGTATGTTCAATTGAAATTTGAACTCGAATTATCGAACTACCGCGCCATTTCAATTCCTTTTATATTTATATATAATTATTTATATTCTAACGACGACGTATATAAATATATACATTCTAATTCTATTCAAAATAAATTTCTCGTCGTTTTTATTTAAAATAATTCATTTTAAATATTCAAAATTCGCTAAAATTGCCAAAATAAAAATTTTTAATTGGCTCGCATTTCCGGGTTATTACATGTTCATCCCAAGTAGCCATTCCATATCTTGGCAGTTTCTCCTGAAGTTGATACTCAAATATGTGATGGTTGTTAAGATTAACTACTTTATTCAGTTTTTATTGAAATTAATTTACTTGAACAATGATTAATCCTGACTCGAGTGTTTTATGTTTTTGCGTGGAGCGCTCGGGTCTGACCCGAGCGAAACAAATTTAAAGATTACAGCTTAGGATTCGAAGATTGGCAAAAGATGGGGAATTCAAAAGACGTGCACACTCTGAAGATTTAAACCAGTAGATATTTTTTGGTATTCAAACTGTATTTTCAATTCTGCTATATATAAACATCTTGTATCAAAAATTCTGATTAATATATAAAAGTTTTATTTCGTTGTTAAACACTGTGTTATTTATTTATTTTGTGTTTTCTGTATTGATTCTTTTTTTAAACTCTATGGAACACCCCACCTCCGTTAAGGTCACTCACAAAGGGAATGCCTTAACTTTGGTGGAGGTTTATAAGTAAAAGTCACAGATAAACACAAGACAGATATAAATACATATTTTAAACAGCGGAAACCAAACAGATTTTTATTTCATCAATACATGTTCAAACAAAACATTTCCATAATTGTCTCAAAATACTTCCAACATTACAACCTCATTACTGTCTTGATTATTAAAGAAGCATAAAACATAAATAAAGTGATAAAAATCCCCATAGTGATATCCAAAGCCATAATCCGAGCAAAACAGATCCAAATCATACATCTATGGTCTTGGAGCTTGTAAAGAGTCTGACTGAGCTGAGTTATTTCCTCCCTGTGGACCTGGGGGGGAAACGAAAGAAAAGAAGACGAAAAGAAAATAGAGTCAGACATAAAGCCTGAGTAAATCTAGTAACTCTTCAGTATGTGAATAAGAAAAGGGCATGACAGATACAAACTGAAAACAGGAAAGTGTCACCAGCTAAGGAAGTGTCGTTTAGAATCGAACGTACTATCGCACCCATACTATATCTCTGCACCTACTTGAGCTTATTTTAACTAGCACCCCATGCTGAGGGTGAAGTGATCCCCATTTTCTAAAGATCGGCTCCTACTCGCGTTAACATGTGTCATACGCCCCCCAAGAATTGTAGATACCTATGCTGGTCCCACCATAGGGTGTATCAAGACCCATGGTGGCGGCCCCGACACAATTTCTAGAAGGCATAGGTTATACTACTGGTGCCCCCAGTGCCCTGTTTGTCTGCTCCGGAGTGTGTGCACGTCCGCACCCCATTAGAACCTACACTGTTGCACCCACCGCCGTCGCTTTGACCGCTTACAATCAGCCTAGTAATCGTGCCCCACCCTGCCTAGTTTCAGGGTACCATGATACCTAACTTGGGTTACTGCTAAAATGGGTCCCTTGTTACTAGGTTTTTCTAGTCAAACATGTTAAGTGGTTAAGTGTCTGTATTTACCTAACCTCACCCATCAATTCTTGTTAACATGTTGAATTTGGTTAAGTGTTTATAGTTGACTTAACCCTACCATCTGTCCTTAGCCTCTTAGAGCACCTAACCACTCACATTAGACAGGTATTGCTACGGTTACTGGATGTGCCGGTCGGTTTCGGGCAGGTTTACATAGTAGCTCAGTCTAACCTCGGGTCCTTATTGGGCTCAATGCTTAACCATCCACAATGGATAGGTATTGTTGTGACTACTGGACAGCCGGGCGGGTCCGGGCAGGTTTACGTCACAACTCAATCCAACCTCGGGTTAAGCATATCGTGTTTTCTAAATTTACATATTTTATTACTTCTCAGTTATATATGTAAAAGTCATGTCCTTTATTCTTGGGTATAACAATTCATACCGCTTAAATGACATTGTCGTCGGCATGTGCCAAACATGCCAACATATATTTTTAATGTTTTACACCCAACGTTATTACCCCCGTTTGTACGTTCGCAACATTATCACAAGTGTTGGGCTTGACACAATTCAGCCCAGCTTTATAACGTGAGAAAAAAGGGGAAACCAAGAACATGTAATATTTCACATAAAGGTGTGTGGTGCATGAACTTGCAATTTAGCGATTCAACATAAATTATGGGTCATGTGAACTTGCATTCAAATCAATGTATAACTAAGTAGGTGACATATGAAATGGCATAGTTTAGGCTTATACAAACTTGAGTTCAAACATATTTAACTTGGCATAATGTCAACCACAAAACTAGCATGTTGTATATTCACCAAAATGTCCAATTTTAACATCTAATCATATAGCCTGTTTCAACATGAACTTGCATAGTTTATGAAACCCAAACGATACTTAACGTAGATCCAATTATACTTGCAAATAAACATAAGAATGTGTTCATAGGTTTTGGATCATGTAGGCATAAAAGGTCTCAAATCTATAACATGTTTACATAAACTCTAACTTAGACTAAGGGAATGTATATAGTCCATGCCATAGACATAAACATAAAGGGATCAAATTCTAGTTTTTGCCACAAACTTGCAAGTGCCATTGTTTTCATATACAATTGTTTAATAGGCTTGCATCAATCCATTTAGGCCACAAATATCAATACACAAGTCATGATAGAATCATTACAATACACAGAATTTATACAATAACACAATTCTATTTTCATTTACATCGAATCACGTCATATTTTTTATTCATATTCTGAAAGGCCACTATACTTACAACGAATGAAGAATCTTGAATTCTGGATTCTGAATTCTGAAATTGAGATGCGCTCCTTTGGGTAGATTAACGTTGCGTTGATTAATTTGACTAAGCTTTAGTTTTCTTCTTAATTTGATTCGTCTCTAAGCTCCTCTTCTATTGACGGCTATGCTCAATTCCTTCCTGGCAGCATGACGACTCCCATCTTATTTTTTTGTGTGAATTTTTAGTTGAGACTTAGGTTGTATTTGTATATTTTTAAATTGTTTTGAGCCGTCAGATGAAGACAGGAGGAATCTAGACCTTACAAAGTTCAAAGAGCCAATCAAGAGGTGACATGTCAGCCCTAATGACACACCGAGCCACAGAAATTCGAGCCAGAGCCAGACCCAGCAAGCCAGGTCGACCAGGTAGGTCGATTGGCAGGTCGACACCCAGGTCGACACTATGGTCGACCTGGGGTGACCAGGTCGACACCCTGGTCGACCCTATGGTCGACCTGGTCCCTGGGCGGGAATTGTCCCTCCCAGCCCAGTTTGAAACTGTTTTTCGAATTTCGAATTTGAAACCGAGCTGTTTGAACTTTAAATTTTATTCTGAAACTTTCGAAGGTCATAACTCCTTCATACGGAGTCCGATTCACGCAAACTCAGACTCTATCTCAAGCAGAATTCTGAGACAAACGCAATGGCGTAACCCATTTCCCTTAATTCTTTCATTTAGAATTAATTACACTTTAATTTGTGAAGCTTAATGTTATAGAATTCACGGGGTGTTACATTCGCCCCCCCTAAAAGGATTTCGTCCCCGAAATCTTCAAGTTAGGAAGAATGTATATCCTACCATCCAACAGTCCATCTACCCAACCAACAAACACAGGCATCCACTGTCCTTAAATGACTTCTAATGCTTCGTGATCATATGAATTGTGTGTACATGTCCTTATCTAATGCAGAAACCAGGCGGTCTACTGATTCAGTTGACCTCCTTAATGCGAATCATGTAAGTGTCATGAATCCATTATGTATGCAAATTTTTCCTACTCATAATTCTATATGAGTGCACAACTATTCATACAAATGCGACGACCATATGACAGCATATCAAGTTTCAACCATATACAAATGAGAATACATATATGCATATGCAATATGAAGTGACTGAGCCGATCTATAACCTAGGGTGTGTGTGTATATGCATCCACGAGCAACCACTAGCAATCACTAGCAACCATTTGCAGCCATCATCCAAAACATGTTTTCAAATACATGTTTGCATCCATTTGTTTTCTACTTTAGGAAAAGGACCGAGGAGGTATACCTAAAAAGATAGATAAAACATAACTTAAGGAAAAAGAGAGATTGAAGATGTACCCTCAAAAAGAAGAGGGTAGGCAGCGCGTATTCTGTCCTCAGTTTCCCAAGTCACGTCTTCCTCGGCGTCGCTCCACTGAACTTTAACGAGTTTGACTTCGCGGTTGCGTAGCTTTTTCACTTCAGTTCCTAAGATGCGGGTTGGAACTCTCCTCACAGTTGCTTCACGTTCCACTTCGGGCTCTTCTATAATGCTAGGTTCCACCACTTCCGCAGATTCATGCAAACACTTCCAGAGGTGAGAAACATGAAAGACGTTGTGAACTCCGGCCAGTCTCTTGGGTAGCTCTAATCTATAGGCCATCTTCCCAACCTTCTCGATGATAGGAAACGGTCCTACAAATCTTGGTGCTAGCTTTCCTGCGGACCCAAAGCGAACGACGTTCCTTAAAGGAGATACCTTAAGGAAAACCATGTCCCCAACCTCAAACTCAAGGTCGGTCCTTCTTTTGTCGGCGTAGGATTTTTGTCTGTCTTGGGCTGTCTTCATCCTTTTTTGTATCAAGTCCACTTTCTCTGAAGTCTCTCGAATCATGTCTGGCCCAAGTATGAGCTTATCTATAGACTCCCACCAACAAGTTGGTGTTTTGCACGGTCTTCCATATAAGGCTTCGAAGGGCGCCATACCGATGGTAGCTTGGTAGCTGTTGTTGTAGGAAAATTCCACTAAAGGAAGGTGATCCTCCCAAGTCCCTCCAAAGTCAAGAACGCAAAGTCTCAAAAGATCCTCAAAAACTCTATTCACCCTTTCCTTCTGGCCATCGGTTTGGGGGTGATAGGCCATGCTCAAACATTGCTGTGTGCCTACAGCCTCTTGCAGACTCCGCCAAAACTCGCTTGTGAAGATAGGGTCTCGGTCACTCACAATGCTGGAGGGTATCCCATGGAGTCGAACTATTTCCTTGAGGTAAAGAGATGTTAGAGATGAGGCAGTCCTTCTACTCTTGATTGGTATGAAGTAGGCACTCTTAGTAAGCCTATCCACTATTACCCAAATGCTAGTATTGCCTCTTCTCGACCTAGGTAGTCCATCAATGAAGTCCATTGAAATTCTATCCCACTTCCACTGTGGGACCTCTAAAGGGTGAAGTAGTCCTCCAGGTTTCTTCTGTTTCGCCTTGACCCGTTGGCAGGTCATGCACTTAGAAACAAAATCTGCCACTTCTTGCTTCATGTCGCTCCAAAAGAAAGTCCTTTTTATATTCTTGTACATCTTATCACTGCCACGGTGTATGTAACACCCCACGTCCATTAATGTCACTCACAAAGGGAATGCATTAACTTCCATGGAGGTTTTAAGTGAATATAGAACAGAAAAATTACAACAAGACAGATAATAAGTAGTACTTGGAAATCTAAAACTTCATTTTATTGCAGCAGAAATTAAACATGTTTGTTACATCATAAAACCATAAATCAGAGTCAAGTACAATATCCATCTTCATAAAACAAAATACATAATCCCATTACACAAATAGCCATTAAAGAAGATAACAAGCTGGACTTTACTTCAACGGTCCAAGCTTTCCGAAACAGAGATAAAGCAATCCAATCAAACTCCACTAGAGCTGGGCCCAACCTGAGGACCTGGAGGGGGGAAAAGATAGAAATGGAGGGGGTCAGACATAAAGTCTGGCGAGTATGATAATTCTAACAATACTATTATCAAAATAACTAGACTAAGGCATAAGCTGGAAAACAAGGAAATGTTTATGAACTGTTGGGTATGGAAGAGCAGATAAAGATAACGTTAAAGGCATACCTAATTACTAACGAATAATTACTACACTGCACCACACATTACTACACTGCACCGCACCAGTCACCCTAAAGGTTGATCCCACTTGCTTCACACAGAAACTATATAAATAGCCTTGCGTACCCCTAGCTAACTACATAGGTGCCGTCTGCACCTATCTCCACTAGGTGTACCCCACTACCCACTTTCGATCGGCTCCCTACTCGTAGATACCCGTGCTGACCCCACAGTGGGGTGTATCACTCCCCTAAAGTGGCAACCCGATACAACTTGAGAATGCACGGCTTATACCTACACGATGCAACAACGTCTTACCTACCAGCCCGGGTCCACACACGCATATGAAACCCGTTGGACTTTCGTTGCCACCACTACCCCGTTTTGGCCTCTTACAGTCAAGCCCAGTATGCGTGTCCCGTCCTCGACTTGGGTCGAGCCCACAAAGATACGTTTGGGATACTGGTTTAAAAGGGCCCCCACAAGCTACCCACCTAAGCTTGCCGCTAGTACATCCCACTTAACCCTCTTAGTCATGTTCATTTACATGTGTGTTTGGTTAAGTCTTACTAATTGTATTTCACATGCCACTAAGGGCACCCACTAGATTCCTCATGCCACCCATGGCACCTACTTAACCGCCATGTCCCACCTTACATGTTTTTCTGGTTAAATATTTCTTAATTCATTCAGGCCAAAACCTCATAAAGACCTCTCACATTAGACTGGCATTTATGGCAACTGGATTTGCCGGGCGGGTCCGGGCAGTCTTACACCATAAAAGAGTTTAACCTCGTGTCTTTACAACTGTTATGCTTTAGTTTAGGCCTAGGACCTCTCACATTGGGCTGAAATTTGTGACCACTGGATTTGTCGGGCGGGTCCGGGCAGGTTTACGTCATAAACGAGTCCAACCTCATGTCCTAAGCATTGATTAACACTTATAATCTTTTACCCCAGTTTTAATAATTCCCTATTCAAATTATTAATTAAGTCCACTTTTAATGATGTCCATAATTGACTCAATTATGGCCATCCATTCATGGCATGCAAAATCATATCAATTATACCCTAACTTCTTAATATTAAATCCTTAATATTACCCCTACCCCACGTTTATACGTTCGCTTATTCAACGCAGAATATGCGTTAGACTCGAATAGTCTAACTAATAGCACAAAAATAAATTATCACAACATATAGACAATTAAAATGAATCTAATCATAATAGGGGTGAAACTTGCATAAACTACACATTTTAAGGATCTAAAGGTGTCAACTTGTTAAATGTCACAATTTACATGATATGATCATGACCCAAATTCATGTGTAAACTTGCATATGGGGTTTTATGCAACATAATGATGGTGTGAACTAGCATCTAATACATAGAACTCACATATGTCATAGCATAATTCTAGATGTCATAATTCTAGCTCTAAAGAGATGTCATGGCATATGTTCATAATCTTTACTAATCAATCTAACTTGCATACATGGTTTGTCATATAGATCAACATAGCCCAAACATTATGATTTGATTAACATGAACTAACTAGCATAGACAATAACGTCATGACTTTATAACATGTATGATTCATCTCAATTTAGCATAGAAAACTACAACCTATACAATATCATCATAGCACGATTTACAACATATAGGATATCATCATCACATAACATAGGATTTATAACATACATGATAGCATAAGATTTACAACAACATATATGACAATACACATCATTCACTTATAATCCATTCATGACTTAATCGAATTAGTTTAACAATAATCTTGTTAAGATCATCATACTCACAATTTAGAGAAGAAAGAGAGTCTTGATTTGCGTTAGAATTGAGTAGAATTAGGGTTTTGATTTGCTTTCTTCCTTCTTAGTTTGCGACGGCTAGACTGAATTCCATGGCGGCGGTATGACAGTAGCTATTCTATTTTTCATGTGAGTTAGAGTGAGAGACTACCTAGGTATTTATGGAGTTTAGGGTTTATTTAGACCGTCAGATCAACTCAGAACTAACCTGAACCGTTTAATTTGCCAACTCAGCCCTAAAGACACATCAGCAGCTCAGGATTGGGCTCAGTCAAAACCCTAGCCGACTGACCAGGTCGACACCCAGGTCGACACTATAGTTGACCTGGGGGGGGTGGGAGGTCGACACTAGTGTCGACTCCCCAGTCGACCTTCCTGGGCGGGAATTTTTCCCGCCCAGCCCGCTTCTGCACTTTCAGTTTGAATTTTAAATTTCCTGCGAGCTGTTTTGAATTTTCTGAAACTTCCGATGGCCATAACTTCTTCATACGAAGTCCAATTCACGCAAACTCGGACTCTATTTCAACCAGAATTCCGAGACGAACACAATGGCGCAACCCGTTTCCCACAATTTTCACGTCTGAGATTAGTTATTCTTTAATTTGTGAATATTAATATTAATAGAATTACGGGGTGCTACATTCTCCCCTCCATAAAGGATTTCGACCCCGAAATCTTCAAGTCAAGAAGAATGTATATCCTAACATCCAAACAACCATCTACTCAACCATCAAACACAGACATCCATTGTCCTTATAGTCTTCTAATGCTTTCATGAACATATGCAAGAAGTGTGTATATGTCCATATCTAATGCAAAATCAGGCGGTCCACTAATTCAGTTGACCTCCTTAATGCAAACCATGATAGTGCCATGCGTCCATTATGCAAAAGTTCCTTAATACTACATATTATATCTATATGCGTGCACAATCATCATCTGAATGCAGCATCCATATGATAATACAATCGTCATACATCCATTTTACTAAATACATCCATTTATATGCAATATGCAATATGAAGTGACTGAGCCGATCTAGTGCCTAATAGTGTGTGTATATGCATCCACGAGCAACCACTAGCAAACACTTGCATCCACTTTGCATCCATCATATATAACATGTCTCAAACACATGTTTCAACCATAGGATTATCCTAACTAAAGGTCAAAGATACTAGCGAGAGGATACTCTAAAGGTAAGATAAGTACAAGATAAGCGTTAAAGGAGAAATTAAAGGACATACCCTCGAAAAGAAAAGGGTATCGTGAACACATCTTCTCTTCCGTCTCCCAAGTAGCGTTGCTCTCATCATATCCCCATTGCACTTTGACTAGTCTGACCTCTCGATTTCTCAGCTTCTTGATCTCCGACCCAAGAATGCGCGTAGGAGCTCGTCGAATCGTCGCATCACGCTCTATCTCCACCTCTCTAAGCAAGTTCGGCTCTACCACCTCCGCGGTCTCGTGCAAGCACTTCCTCAAATGTGACACATGGAATACGTCGTGTACACCACTAAGTCTCTCAGGCAACTCCACTCTATACGCCATCTGTCCAATCTTCTCCTTAATAGGAAACGGCCCTACAAACCTTGGTGCTAATTTCCCAACGGAACCAAAGCGAACAACGTTTCGTAATGGAGACACTTTGACAAAGACCATGTCCCCAACCTCGAACTCAAGATCTGTCCTCCTCTTATCCGCATAAGATTTCTGCCTATCTTGCGCTGTCTTCATCCTCCTTCGAATCAAGTCGATCTTCTCCGAAGTCTCCCTAATCATATCGGGCCCAAGTAAGATCTTATCCGTAGATTCCCACCAACATGTAGGTGAACGACAAGGTCGTCCATATAGAGCTTCGAAAGGTGCCATGCCAATGCTAGACTGAAAGCTGTTATTATATGCGAACTCTACCAATGGAAGATGCTCTTCCCACGTACCGCCAAAGTCTAGGATACATAGCCTCAAAAGATCCTCTAGAATGTGATTCACCCTCTCGGTCTGGCCGTCCGTCTGAGGATGATATGCGGTGCTCAAACATAACTGAGTCCCTACCGCCTCTTGTAAGCTTCTCCAAAATTCGCTAGTGAAAATAGGATCGCGGTCGCTCACTATGCTAGAAGGAACACCGTGCAAACGAAAGATTTCTCGGACATATACAGAAGCTAACCATGGAGCAGTCCTCTTACTCTTCACGGGAATAAAATGGGCGCTTTTAGTAAGTCTATCTAGTGTAACCCAAATGCCCGTATTACCCTTCCTCGATCTCGGTAATCCATCCACAAAATCCATCGAGACACTTTCCCACTTCCATAGTGGAACCTCCAATGGGTGAAGCAACCCACCGGGTTTCTTTTGCTCCGCTTTTACTTGTTGGCACACCAAGCATCTAGCGACATACTCGGCCACATCCGTCTTCATACCGGCCCAAAAGTAAACTCGTCTCATGTCCATGTACATCTTGTCCCCGCCGGGATGAATGGTCATCTTTGAACGATGTGCTTCGTCAAGAATAGTCTTCCTTAGGTCATCGTCTTTTGGTACACAGTCTACCGTCCCTACGTAACCAACCCTTATCATCTAGGGTATACCTACGGTGATGGCTTGATGACTCCCCTCTTTTGAGCTTTTCTACTAACTCAACCAACTGTGGGTCGTCTCGCTGTGCCTCGCCAATCCATCCCAAAAGTGTAGGTCTGACCTCCAATGATGCTAGCAGACCGGGTACAAAGTCAACGGAAGGTCTAAAGTCAAACATCGAAATGAATTCTAAGTTTCGCCACTCAACAAACAAAGGACTTAAGGATAATCTTTTTCTACTTAAGGCATCGGCCACTACGTTACCCTTGCCAGGGGTATATGCTATCTCGAAGTCGTAGGATGCTAAGAACTCCATCCACCTTTGCTGCCTTAAGTTCAAGTCCTTTTGAGAGAATAAGTATTTTAAAGATTTGTGGTCAGTGAATAATTCGAATTTCTCGCCAAGAAGATAATGACGCCAAGACTTAAGCGCGAAAACGATAGCGGCTAACTCTAAGTCATGTGTGGGGTAATTCTTCTCATGCGCTCTCAACTGCCTTCCACCATAGGCTATTACCCTTCCCTCTTGCATTAAGACTGCGCCTAGTCCCGTCCCACAAGCATCGGTATAAACAGTAAATGGCTTACTCCCGTCTGGCAGCACTAAGACTCGGGCTGAAGTCAAAGCTCTCTTCAAACGTTGGAACGCATCATCACAATCTATGTCCCATGTGAAAACTAGGTTCTTCTTCGTCAAGCGCGTTAATGGAGCTGATAACTTTGCGAAGTCTTTGATAAACTTCCTATAGTAGCCAGCCAACCCCAAGAAACTTCTTACTTCGGTAGCATTTTTAGGGACCTTCCAATCTTGGATGGCCACCACCTTCGCGGGATCCACGGCTATCCCTTCTTTGGAAACCACGTGCCCTAAGAATCGTACTTCCTTCCTCCAGAAGTGACACTTAGAAAATTTAGCTTTAAGAGTATGCGCTCGTAGGGTCTCCAACACTTCCCTAAGATGTAGGGCATGCTCTTCTTCATCCTTAGAAAAGATCAAGATGTCATCTACAAAGACCACCACGAATTTATTAAGGTACTCCCTAAACACCCTACTCATCAAATCAACAAAGTATGCGGGGGCGTTTGTCAAGCCGAAGGGCATCACTAGCCATTCATAGAAACTGTCCGGAGTCCTAAAGGCAGTCTTGTCTATGCTATCCTCAGCCACTCTCAACTGATGGAAACCAGTGGCTAAGTCCAACTGCGAAAACACTGAGGCGCCAACTAACTGATCGAAGAGATCGTCAATCTTCGGCAGTGGATGTCTGTTCTTCTTAGTAAGTTTATTAAGTTCTCTATAGTCCACACACAGTCTAAGGGACCCATCCGCCTTCGTGGCAAATACTACTGGAGCACCCCAGTCCAATATACTTCGTCTTATGAACCCCTTCTAAAGCAACTCCTTCACTTGCTTATCGAGTTCCCTCCTTTCACGAGGAGCCATGTGGCGTACCGGCAAAGATACTGGTTTCGCATTATCCACAAGATATATTCGAAAATCTATCTCCCGCTTCGGAGGCAAGCCCTTCACCTCCTCAAACACATCCGAGTATTCTCGGACCACTCTAACAGATCGTAGATTTTCCTCAGACGCGTCAAGCGATTCTAAATAACTTAGCATAACGAAATTTATGGGATTACAAAAGATTTCGAGAGTGTTGCCAAGGAGAGTCACGAGCCTAACTACTCTCCTTTCACAATCAAGAACGGCCCCATTTCTGGATAACCAATCCATTCCTAAAATTAGCCCATAGCCCGTGAAGCCCAACACATAAGCATCACATCTAAACTCAACGCTAAGTATAGAAATTTTCAAATCCAAACACATCATGGACAAATAAGCTGAGCCCCCAATTGGATTCGAAACAACTAAGGGATCCTCTACTAAACTGGTGTTTAAGTGCAGTGATTCAACTAATGATGTAGAGATAAACGAATGCGATGCGCCCGAATCGAATAAGGTACGGACAGGATGATCAAACAGAAAAACTAAGCTTTCAACAGAAATGGTTCTACCTCGTTCTTGCAGCGGTGGGACCGCGAGAGCCTGAACTTGTCCCCTTGCCTGTCGTGGTGCCATAAGAGCCTGCACCTGTCCTCCCGAGGTAGACCCTGCCCTCTGCCCCTTCTTTGGGCAGCCCTTCACTAGATGACCCGCTTCACCAAAATGAAAACAACCAGTCTTCTTTTTCTTTCGGCAATCCTTGCAGAGATGGTCTGGTGTCCCACAGTTAAAGCATTTCTTCTTTCCTTTGCCATTATTGTCTTTACCGCCCTTCTTGTTTTGCTGTTGTGGTTTCTTCTGATCCCCTTTCTTCTCAGGTGACTTATTAGCATTAGCGCTTTTCTCCTCGTGCATGAGCGCCATTTCTACTAGCTTCTCAAAGGTGGCCCCCATAGGGATGTGAGTCATAGCCAACCCTTGCAATGGCTCATTCAAACCATTAACGAACCATAGAGCCTTCTTCTCCGGCGTGTTCACTAAGTCCAAGCCAAACCTTGTTAACTGATTAAATTTGTTAACATATTCTTTCACTGATGAGCTTCCTTGCTTTAATGTCAAGAACCTTTCCATATATAGGTTTTCTTCCGCCCGTGAGAGAAACTTCGCCTCAAACCTACGCCAGAAATCCGCCCAAGTGTCAACAGGACGCTCCCCATTAGTGACCTCCCACCAAAACGAGGCCTCTCCCTTCATTAACCAAGCTGCTAAACGAACTTTCCTCCCTTCTTCTACTTTAAAGATTTCTAGCAATTCTTCCACCTCCTTAAGCCAATCTCTATCTTCCACAAACGTTTCTGACCCTTGAAAAGGTTTTCCACCCATAGCCTTGAATTCCTTGCACGTCTTTGCAAAAGTATCTACGCGAGGAGGAGGAGGAGGAGCGGGTGCAACTGGTAGTGGAGGAACATTGGCTGGACCCGCAGCGGCCCTAGCCTCTAATAACCTCCTATACCATCCTAGTATCGTTACACCATCCGGAAGGTTAAGATCTTCAGCCATGCTGAAACGAAAAAGGAAAGATTCAAAATGGAGAATTCGAAAGATAAAGATATATGGCTATTGGGTATTATGTTTTTCATGAAAACTTTCCTCTTTAATTTACTCATTAAGACATGTTTTTAAAAACGCTTCTTCCAAAAATACTTTAGAAAAATAGTTTTTCTAAAAAAATTATTTGTTCTGGTAACATTAAGCTCTGATACCACGTGTAACACCCCACGTCCATTAATGTCACTCACAAAGGGAATGCATTAACTTCCATGGAGGTTTTAAGTGAATATAGAACAGAAAAATTACAACAAGACATATAATAAGTAGTACTTGGAAATCTAAAACTTCATTTTATTGCAGCGGAAATTAAACATGTTTGTTACATCATAAAACCATAAATCAGAGTCAAGTACAGTATCCATCTTCATAAAACAAAATACATAATCCCATTACACAAATAGCCATTAAAGAAGATAACAAGCTGGACTTTACTTCAACGGTCCAAGCTTTCCGAAACAGAGATAAAGCAATCCAATCAAACTCCACTAGAGCTGGGCCCAACCTGAGGACCTGGAGGGGGAAAAAGATAGAAATGGAGGGGGTCAGACATAAAGTCTGGCGAGTATGATAATTCTAACAATACTATTATCAAAATAACTAGACTAAGGCATAAGCTGGAAAACAAGGAAATGTCTATGAACTGTTGGGTATGGAAGAGCAGATAAAGATAACGTTAAAGGCATACCTAATTACTAACGAATAATTACTACACTACACCGCACATTACTACACTGCACCGCACCAGTCACCCTAAAGGTTGATCCCACTTGCTTCACACAGAAACTATATAAATAGCCTTGCGTACCCCTAGCTGACTACATAGGTGCCGTCTGCCCCTATCTCAACTAGGTGTACCCCACTACCCACTTTCGATCGGGTCCCTACTCGTAGATACCCGTGTTGGCCCCACAGTGAAGTGTATCACTCCCTTAAAGTGGCAATCCGATATAACTTGAGAATGCACGGCTTATACCTACACGATGCAACAACGTCTTACCTACCAGCCCGGGTCCACACACGCATATGAAACCCGTTGGACTTGCGTTGCCACCGCTACCCCGTTTTGGCCTCTTACAGTCAAGCCCAGTATGCGTGTCCCGTCCTCGACTTGGGTCGAGCCCACAAAGATACGTTTGGGATACTGGTTGACATGGGCCCCTACCTAAGCTTGTCACTAGTACATCCCACTTAACCCTCTTAGTCATGTTCATTTACATGTGTGTTTGGTTAAGTCTTACTAATTGTATTTCACATGCCACTAAGGGCACCCACTAGATTCCTCATGCCACCCAAGGCACCTACTTAACCCCCATGTCCAACCTTACATGTTCATCTAGTTAAGTATTTCTTAATTCATTCAGGCCATAACCTCATAAAGACCTCTCACATTAGACTGGCATTTATGGCAGCTGGATTTGCTGGGCGGGTCCTGGCAGTCTTACACCATAAAAGAGTCTAACCTCGTGTCTTTACAACTGTTATGCTTTAGTTTAGGCCTAGGACCTCTCACATTGGGCTGACATTTGTGACCACTGGATTTTCCGGGCGGGTCCGGGCAGGTTTACGTCACAAACGAGTCCAACCTCGTGTCCTAAGCATCGATTAACACTTATAATCTTTTACCCCAGTTTTAATTATTCCCTATTCAAATTATTAATTAAGTCCACTTTTAATGATGTCCTTAATTGACTCAATTATGGTCATCCATTCATGGCATGCAAAATCATATCAATTGCACCCCAACTTCTTAATATTAAATCCTTAATATTACCCCTACCCCACGTTTATACGTTCGCTTATTCAACGCAGAATATGCGTTAGACTCGTATAGTCTAACTAATAGCACAAAAATAAATTATCACAATATATAGACAATTAAAATGAATCTAATCATAATAGGGGTGAAACTTGCATAAACTACACATGTTAAGGATCTAAAGGTGTCAACTTGTTAAATGTCACAATTTACATGATATGATCATGACCCAAATTCATGTGTAAACTTGCATATGGGGTTTTATGCAACATAATGATGGTGTGAACTAGCATCTAATACATAGAACTCACATATGTCATAGCATAATTCTAGATGTCATAATTCTAGCTCTAAAGAGATGTCATGGCATATGTTCATAATCTTTACTAATCAATCTAACTTGCATACATGGTTTGTCATATAGATCAACATAGCCCAAACATTATGATTTGATTAACATGAACTAACTAGAATAAACAATAACATCATGACTTTATAACATGTATGATTCATCTCAATTTAGCATAGAAAACTACAACCTATACAATATCATCATAGCATGATTTACAACATATAGGATATCATCATCACATAGCATAGGATTTATAACATACATGATAGTATAAGATTTACAACAACATATATGACAATCCACATCATTCACTTATAATCCATTCATGACTTAATCGAATTAGTTTAACAATAATCTTGTTAAGATCATCATACTCACAATTTAGAAAAGAAAGAGAGTCTTGATTTGCTTTAGAATTGAGTAGAATTAGGGTTTTGATTTGCTTTCTTCCTTCTTAGTTTGCGGCGGCTAGACTGAATTCCATGGCGGTGGTATGACAGTAGCTATTCTATTTTTCATGTGAGTTAGAGTGAGAGACTACCTAGGTATTTATAGAGTTTAGGGTTTATTTAGACCGTCAGATCAACTCAGAACTAACCTGAACCGTTTAATTTGCCAACTCAGCCCTAAAGACACATCAGCAGCTCAGGATTGGGCTCAGTCAAAACCCTAGTCGACTGACCAGATCGACACCCAGGTCGACACTATAGTCGACCGGGGGGGGAGGGGGGAGGTCGACACTAGCGTCGACTCCCCAGTCGACCTGCCTGGGTGGGAATTTTTCCCTCCCAGCCCGCTTCTGCACTTTCAGTTTGAATTTTAAATTTCCTACGAGCTGCTTTGAATTTTCTGAAACTTCTGATGGCCATAACTTCTTCATACAAAGTCCAATTCATGCAAACTCGGACTCTATTTCAACCAGAATTCCAAGACGAACACAATGGCGCAACCCGTTTCCCACAATTCTCACGTCTGAGATTAGTTATTCTTTAGTTTGTGAATATTAATATTAATAGAAATACGGGGTGTTACAGTGTATAGTCATCTTGGAATGATGCGCTTCCTCAAGAACCTTCTTTGTCAACTCCCTTGCTTGTGGGACGCATAATCTTCCATCTCGCCTCAGCCGACCCTTATCATCGATGGCGTATCTACTGAGGTGACTAGAAGTCTCACCCCTAACAAGTTTATCAATCACATCAACAAGCTGAGGGTCTTCACGTTGTGCAGCCCCTATTGAGTCCAAGAGAGTAGGGCGTACTTCGAGAGATGCTAGCAAACCCGATAAAAAATCCGAGGAGGGCCTAAAGTTAAAACTGGCTATATACTCCAAGCTTTCCCTTTCCACAAAAAGCGGGCTTAAGTTCAGTTTCTTTTGGCTCAACGCGTCTGCTACTACGTTGCCTTTGCCGGGAGTATAGGAAATTACAAAGTCATACGAGGCAAGAAACTCCATCCATCTTTGCTGCCTCAAGTTAAGATCCTTCTGCGAGAAGAGATATTTCAACGATTTATGGTCAGTGTATAATTCGAACCTCTCACCTAGGAGATAATGGCGCCAAGACTTAACCGCAAAGATGATGGCGACTAACTCAAGATCGTAGGTTGGGTAGTTCTTTTCGTGAACTTTCAATTGTCTTCCGCCATAAGCTACTACCCTTCCTTCTTGCATTAGAACAGCACCTAGTCCCGTTCCACATGCATCCGTGTATATTGTGAACATTTTGCTTCCATCTGGCAAAGTCAGAACTGGAGCTGTTTTGAGAGACCTTTTTAATCGTTGGAAAGCAAACTCGCAGTCCAAATCCCAAGTGAACGCCAGATTCTTCTTTGTTAGCCTTGTGAGTGAGGCTGAGATTTTCGCGAAATCCCTAATAAACTTTCGGTAAAAACCGGCTAGCCCAAGAAAGCTTCGAACTTCGGTTGCATTTCTTGGTGTCTTCCAATCTTGCACTGCCACCACTTTCGCGGGGTCCACAGCCAACCCCTCTTTGGACACTATATGCCCCAGAAATCTTACCTCCTTTCTCCAAAAGTGGCACTTGGAGAATTTGGCTTTTAGCTGATGTGTATGGAGAGTTTCCATGATTTCTTTCAGATGTTGAGCATGCTCTTCCTCATTCTTTGAGAAGATTAAGATATCATCTACGAAGACAACCACAAATTTGTTGAGGAATTCTCTGAACACCCTACTCATTAGGTCTACGAAATAAGCGGGTGCGTTTGTCAAGCCGAAAGGCATGACAAGCCACTCGAAGAAACCGTCTGGGGTTCTGAACGCCGTCTTATCAATGTTGTCTTCAGCTACTCTCAGTTGATGGAAACCAGTTGCCAGATCAAGTTGGGAGAAGACCGACGCTCCTACAAGCTGATCAAACAAATCGTCGATTCGGGGAAGAGGGTGCCTATTTTTCTTGGTCAATTTGTTTAATTCCCTATAGTCGACGCAAAGGAGAAGCGAACCGTCCGCTTTGGTTGCGAACACCATTGGAGCACCCCTTTCTGAAATGCTCTGTCTAATGAACCCCTTTTCGAGAAGTTCTTTAACCTGCTTACTGAGCTCCTTTCACTCCTTTGGAGCCATGTGTCTGACAGGTAAAGCTACAGGCTTTGCATTATCCACAAGATATATGCGGAAGTCTATTTCCCGCCTCGGAGTTAAGCCTTTCACCTCCTCAAAGACATCCGGATATTCCCGGACTACTCTAACTGATTGCAAATTCTCATCAGAAGCATCAAGCTACTCTAGATAACTCAGCATTACAGCATTCAAGGGATTACAAGAAATTTCTAGAGAGTTACCAAGCCGAGTCAAGAGTCTAACTACTCTTTTCTCACAATCAAGGATGGCACCATTACTGGATAACCAGTCCATGCCTAAGATCAAACCATATCCCGAGAAGCCCAAAACAAAGGCATTACAACTAAACTCAACGCTGAGAATAGAGATTTTCAAACCCAAACAAACCATTGACAAGTAAGCGGAGCCCCCAATTGGATTTGAAACTACTACGGGATCCTCTACCATACCAGTGTCTAGATGCAGAGATTCTACTAAGGCAGATGAAACAAAAGAGTGTGATGCACCAGAGTCAAAAAGTGTGTGAACTGGATGATCATAAAGATAGACTACACTTTCTACAGAAATATTACTACCTCGTTCCTGCTGAGGTGCCACTAGCGCATGAACCTCACCCCCTGAAGTGGATCCGGCTTTTTGTCCCTGCCCTTTCTTCTTTGGGCAGTCCTTAGCTTGGTGCCCAGTTTCTCCACAATGGAAGCAACCACCCATCTTTGCCCTCCTTTTTCGGCAGTCTTTTGATATATGTCCCACAATGCCACATAAATTACACCTTCTCCTCTCACGGGGCTTATTGTTCTTCCCTCCTTTCCTGAAGTCTGTTTTCTTTGCTTGTAGACCCTCTTTCTTCTCTTCCACCTTGGTCTCTTTCTTGCCGTTGTCTTCCTCGTGTAGCAATGCCATGTCTACCAAGCTTTCATAAGTCGCTCCCATGGATACGTGGGTCATAGCAAGGCTGTGTAGAGGCTCATTCAAACCCTCGACGAAGTGAAGTGCCTTCTTGTGTTGGGTGTTTACTAAGTCTAGCCCAAATCTGGCCAGCTGATTAAACTGATTAACATACTCCCTGATTGTCATACTTCCCTGTTTCAGAGTTAGAAACTTCTCCATTTGCAGGCTTCTTTCAGCTTGGGAGAGGAATTTCATCTCAAACCTTGTCCTGAAGTCTTCCCATGTTTCCACCGCCCACTGAGCATTGGTAATTTCCCACCAATAGGAAGATTCATCTTTAAGCAACCATACTGCTAGCTGTATCTTTTGCCTGTCATCAACTCCGAAGATGACAAATAGATCCTCAGTCTCCTTTAGCCAGTTTTTTGCTCCTACAAAGGATTCTGTCCCATAAAAGTCTTTTCCACCCATAGCCTTGAAGTCTGTACATGTTTTTGCGAAGGCATTTCCACGAGGATGTGGAGGAGGAGGAGGAACCGCGGCCACTGGAGGAGGAATGTCTGTTGGGCCCGCGTCATTGGCCCTTGCTTCTAAGTACCTCCTAAACCAGCCGGGTATCGACACTCCTTCCATGAGGTTAAGGTCTCCAGACATGTTGAAACAGAAAGGAAAAAATCAAAACGAAGGATAGAGAAAGGTAGATAGGGCACATGGCTTTGGGGGATTTTGTCTTTTTATAAATATAACACTTTTTCTTGAAAAATGCTTCTTTAAACTTTCTTTTGAAAACAATTTCAAATTTTTTTATCTTATCTGGTAAACCTATGCTCTGATACCAAGTGAAACACCCCACCTCCGTTAGGGTCACTCACAAAGGGAATGCCTTAACTTTGGCGGAGGTTTATAAGTAAAAGTCATAGATAAACACAAGACAGATATAAATACATATTTTAAACAACGGAAACCAAACAGATTTTTATTTCATCAATACGTGTTCAAACAAAACATTTCCATAATTGTCTCAAAATACTTCCAACATTACAACCTCATTATTGTCTTGATTATTAAAGAAGCATAAAACATAAATAAAGTGACAAATATCCCTATAGTGATATCCAAAGCCATAATCCGAGCAAAAGAGATCCAAATCATACATCTACGGTCTTGGAGCTTGTAAAGAGTCTGACTGAGCTGAGTTGTTTCCTCCCTGTGGACTTGGGGGGAAACGAAAGAAAAGAAGAAGAAAAGAAAATAGAGTCAGACATAAAGCCTGAGTAAATCTAGTAACTCTTCAGTATGTGAATAAGAAAAGGGCATGATAGATATAAACTGAAAACAGGAAAGTGTCACCAGCTAAGAAAGTGTCGTTTAGAATCGAATGTACTATCGCACCCATACTATATCTCTGCACTTACTTGAGCTTATTTTAACTGGCACCCCATGCTGAGGGTGAAGTGATCCCCATTTTCTAAAGATCGGCTCCTACTCGCGTTAACATGTGTCATACGGCCCCCAAGAATTGTAGATACCTATGCTAGTCCCACCATGGGGTGTATCAAGACCCATGGTGTAACACCCCACGTCCATTAATGTCACTCACAAATGGAATGCATTAACTTCCATGGAGGTTTTAAGTGAATATAGAACAGTAAAATTACAACAAGACAGATATAAAATAGTACTTGGAAATTCAAAAACTTTATTTCATTGTAGCAGAAGTCAAAACATGTTTGATTACATCATAACACCATATTCAATGTCAAGTACAATATCTATCTTGATAAAACAAGTACATAATCCCATTACATGAATAGCCATTAAAAAGAAAGATAACAAGCTGGACTTTACTTCAGCAGTCCAAGCTTTCCAGAAGATAAGCGATCCAACTAGACTCCACTAGAACTTGGCCCAACCTGCGGACCTGAAGGGAGAAAAAGGATGGAAAAGAGGGGGTCAGACATAAAGTCTGGTGAATATGATAATTCTACAATACTATTACCAAAATAACTGGACTAAGGCATAAGCTGGAAAACAAGAAAATGTCTATGAAGAGCAGATTAAGGACATAGACAATCGCTAAAGGCAACGTTATAGGCGCTCCTAAATACTAAAGGATAAACACTATACTGCGCCACACCAGTCACCCTAAAGATTCATCCCACTTAGCTTCACTTAGAAACTTTCCCAATGGCTTTACGTACCCCTAGCTGACTACATAGGTGCCGCCTGCCCCTATCTCCACTAGGTGTACCCTACTTCCCATTATTCGATCGGCTCCCTAAATCGTAGATACCCGTGCTGGCCCCACAGTGGGGTGTATCACTCCCCTAAAGTGGCAACCTGATACAACGGACATGCACGGCTTATACCTACACGATGCAACAACGTCTTACCTACCAGCCCGGGTCCACACACGCATATGAAACCCGTTGGACTTGCGTTGCCACCGCTCCCTGTTTTGGCCTCTTATAGTCAAACCCAGTATGCGTGTCCCGTCCTCGACTTGGGTCGAGCCCACAAAGATACGTTTTGGGATACTGGTTGAAATGGGCCCCCACTATTTACCACAAGCATTCCACCTAAGCTTGTCCCCATTAGTCCATCCCACTTAAACCACTTAGTCATGTTCATTTACATGTGTTTTTGGTTAAGTCTAATCGTATTTCAAATGCCTCTAAAGGCAACCACCAGATTCCTCATGCCACCCAAGGCACCTACTTAACCCCCATGTCCCACCTTACATGATTATCTGGTTAAGTATTTCTTAGTTCATTAAGGCCATAACCTCATAAAGACCTCTCACATTAGACTGGCATTTATGGCAGCTGGATTTGCCGGGCGGGTCCGGGCAGTCTTACACCATAAAAGAGTCTAACCTCGTGTCTTTACAACTGTTATGCTTTAGTTTGGGCCTAGGACCCCTCACATTGGGCCGACATTTGTGACTACTGGATTTGCCGGGCGGGTCCGGGCAGGTTTGCATCACAAACGGGTCCAACCTCGTGTCCTAAGCATTGATTATTAATAATAATCCACTTTCCCCCAATTTTAATAATTCCCTACTTGAATTATTAATTACTTCCAATTTTTAACAATGTCCATAATTGACTCAATTATGGACATCCATTCATGGTATGCAAAATCTTACAAAATTGCACCCAATTTATTAATTCCTAATATTACCCCTACCCCACGTTTGAATGTTTATTCACAAAATATATGTTAGACTCGAATAGCCTAACTCATAGCATAAAAGAGATTATCATAATAACAACATGTATATGTGACCAAATGAATCATAATAAGGGGTGAAACTTGCATATGTCCAACTTGCATAGATTATACATGTCATGGATCTAAAGGTGTCAACTTGTTCAAAATTCACCTAATATGATCTCAATCAATTTTCATAAACTTACATATGAACATGTGTGAATCAACATCATCTAATTTTTTAACAACATGGTTTTATATGGGTACACCTAACTCAATAGGCAAATTCCCATAATCAAGTTTTATTTAATTATAGTTTCAAGTTTATGGGTACACCTAACCTAATAGGCAAATTCCCATAAACAAGATCCATTTAAATTAAGAAAAAAAAACATAACTTTAAGCATGATCCAACAACATCATGATTTTTCAACATAATATAGCATGATTTATAACATGGCATAGTATGATAGTATAACATAGCTTGACATGATTCTCAACATAGCACGACATAGCATAAGAGAATTTACAACATAGCATGACATAGCATATATAATTTACATCATACGACAACATAATAACATAATAAGAGATCCACAATATATAGAATTTACAATTACAAATCACATCACTTTCTTGTGATCCATTCATAACTGAGTCAAATTAGTTTGTAATAGTCTTGTGAGAATCATCATACTCACCAACAAAAGAAAAGAATTAGAGAAAGAGAGATCTTTTGATTTGATTTGTGTAGATTTAGTTGTAGATGATTAGGCTTCCTCTTCTTAGTTTGTGACGGCTATGCTGAACTCCATGGCAGCAGCATGACGGTAGCTTCTCTAATTTTACAAGTGATTTAGGTCTAGGGTCTACCCACTTATTTATAGATTTTAGAATTCATTTAGGCCATTAGATTTAACCTAGAAATAACCGCAGCCGTTCAGACAAGATGGGGTTTATCTTGTTGACTCAGCAATGAGTCAGAAGTGACTCAGCAAACACTCAGCATATTAATAAACTTCTATTCATGTCATAAATATATATATATTTTCTACAATGTACATATTAGATACATCCCCCTTTACTTATTATTGTTTTTATATACATATTAGATACATCCCCTCTCTCACACACTTATTAATATTTTTATATTCATATTAGATACATCCCCTCTCTTACACACTTATTAATATTTTTATATTCATATTAGATACATCCCCTCTCTTACACAATTATTAATATTTTTATATTCATATTAGATACATCCCCTCTCTTACACACTTATTAATAATTTAGCAACTTTAGTGTTAATAGAAAATTCGGGGTGTTACACATGGTGGCGGCCCCGACACAATTTCTAGAAGGTATAGGTTATACTACTAGTGCCCCCAGTGCCTTGTTTGTCTGCTACGGAGTGTGTGCATGCCCGCACCCCGTTAGAACCTACACTGTTGCACCCACCGCCGTCGCTTTGACCGCTGACAATCTGCCCAGTAATCGTGCCCCACCCTGCCTAGTTTCAGGGTACCATGATACCTATAACTTGGATTACTGCTGAAACGGGTCCCTCGTTACTAGGTTTTTCTAGTCAAACATCATAAGTGATTAAGTGTCTGTATTTACCTAACCTCACCCATCAATTCTTGTTAACATGTTGAATTTGGTTAAGTGTTTATAGTTGACTTAACCCTACCATCTGTCCTTAGCCTCTTAGAGCACCTGACCACTCACATTAGACAGGTATTGCTACAGTTACTGGATGTGCCGGTCGGTTCAGGGCAGGTTTACACCGTAGCTCAGTCTAACCTCGGGTCCTTATTGAGCTCAATGCTTAACCACCCTCATTGGATAGGTATTGTTGTGACTACTGGACAGCCGGGCGGGTCCGAGCAGGTTTACGTCACATGTAACACCCCACCTCCGTTAAGGTCACTCACAAAGGGAATGCCTTAACTTTGGTGGAGCATTTTAGTAAACAGAAACAGAATACTACAAGACAGATAAACAGTACTTGAAAAATTATAACTTTATTTCAAACAGAAGCTTGGTTACATCCTTTCAAATCACAATATCAGAATTCAAGTACAAAATATCAGTCTTGTACAAAAGCCTTCAGAATGCATAGTTTAAAATCATAATCCCCATAGGACGGAAGCTATACAGAGCCAAGCCATACTTTAAGCACTTCAAGCAGAAGAAATCTGGATCAAGCTAGAGTCTTCCCTTCTACAAAACCTGGGGGAACGGAAGAAAGGAGGCGAAACAACAAGGGTCAGACAAAAGTCTGGCAAGTCCAGTGATTTTCAGTTATGAACAGATAATAATAACATGACATGAAAATAAAACTGGATGAGAGATAACTGTAACAGATGTAGTAGATATAACAGAAGAACAGAATGATATAAGCTATTGCTTTACACTTCTCTGCACTAATACTAGTATAACCGAATTAGGTGTCACCCTAATGTCTAAACTGAAACAGAAACGGGTACAGAATAATTTAACAGAAACAGAATGCTAATAATGGGCCTTTACCACCCGATCAGAAACAGACAGAAGCAGAAACAGATTAATCCCTACGGAAACAGAATGTAGAATTAGGTGTACACTAGTAATGGGCCTTTACCACCCGAACAAACGGTACCACGCAGAAACAGACAGGTGTTACCACCCAACAGAAACAGACGGTACCAACAGAAACAGACAGAACTAAGTGTACCCTAAAACCCTACCCCAAGCGATCGGCTCCCTAATACATAAATATCCTGTGTCGGCCCCATAGTAGGGTGTATCACTCCCTAAAGTGACAACCAATTGGCACAGACCTATCTACAGATGTCACGACGTCTTACATCCTCAGAGACAGACCGGGATCCATGCACGCACATGACCCGGTTGGAACGCACCATCAACACCCCTCACCATTATCGGAATGAACCACTTATAATTAGTTCAGTAAGCGTGCCCGGACCCTACCTACTGTTGGGTCAAAGTTTTGATACTAGAAAGGGTTACTGACTAATATGGGTCCCAAAAAACAGATGACACAAGTAATTCCCCTCCTAACCTTGTGTCCACAGACTAACAGATTTCAGATTAACTTGTATACAAGTTCAGACATACAGAATTCATATCAATAAGTTTTCAGACTAACGGATCAGATATACAGATTTAACAGACTTACCGATTAACCAGTTACAGATTAACAGACTTACAGATTTGTCTAACTTTGTAATTGGGCCTACAGATTCATGGAACAGATTTATTAAATTCATTAGTCTAGTGGGTTTAACCCTATCCGCCCAACACGTTTTAGACATCATAATTATCTCAGATTTTCATTAATTAAATATTAATGCCCAAACTCTCACATTAGACTGACAGTTTGCGGCTACTGGTTAGGCCGGTTGGTTCCGGGCAGGTTTCTGTCGCAAACTGAGTCTAACCTCGGGTTTCAAGCACGTTATGACTAACTTCTCACATTAGAACCTATTGTTTTCGACCACTGGAATATGCCGGGCGGTTCCGAGCAGAATTACACCGCAAATTCATTATAACCTCGAGTTAGCCATGTTCATCTTTGCGGCCAATTAATTAATGATTTACCATTTATACCCACGCCTAATATACATGTCAATTATTCATAACTATAGCAAATTCAGATTATGTCAATAGTGGACTAATTATATTAACTCAACAGATATTGCAGATAACAGATTTTTCAGATTAGGCGACTTAACGGATTTAGCAGATTAAGCAAACTAGCAGATTTAGCAGATAACAGATTAGGCATCTCAACAGATTTAGTTTAGCAGATTTGGCATTTTCAACAGACTTAGCAGATGACAGATTTGGCAGATGAACAGATCTAGTAGACTAGGCAGTATGGCAGAACTAGCAGATTAAGCAATATAACAGAACTAGCAGATTGGCAATATAACAGAACTAGCAGATTAGGCAAATATAGCAGAACTAGCAAATTAGGCAAATATAACAGATTCAATCATTCCTTAAAGTTTCACAAACATATCTTGCCTAATTTTAAATTTGGCCTAAGCATGCCTAAATAATTGTCATGATTCACACTATGATCATATACCAAATATAACCATCGATTACTATGCATGTCATATATCCCAAAGATCCCTTAATTAGGTGTTTATTTACATTTAATAGATGTCCTACCTTAATGTAAATCTTTATACCTAAGCCATATTTTCTTTATCTCAAGTCATATGTTAACATACCATGGTTCCTCTTCTTCCAATTCACAGAATATGCATAGATCTAAATCTAGTTTACAACCTATGTCCTTTTTCTTAAATCAGTCACAGATTAACCAACTTCTCAAGTCGTATGTTCAATATTCTTTATGCCACAAACTCAAGTCATAGGTTCAATTATATGCCTTAGATTTATGTCCTAAGTTCCAAGTTCAACCTATGTTCTTTCCTCAAATCAGTCACTTATCGGTCATGCCCATTTCATGCATTATTCATTTTATTGTCCCAAATATTTTAGCGTATGTTAATCACTTAGGAGATTGGCGCAGGCTCGTAGTAGGCTGGCTATAGAACAGAAAGAAGAAGAGATACAGAATAAAATAGATCAGAGCAGAACATACGCAATCTCAAATTCAGATTTACAATCATGTCACAATTATAATTAAAGTTTATATCAGAAAATAACTGCACTTGCCTTGGTTGGATTCTAAAAGAAAAAGGTGTTGCAGCTGTTCTCTTTTAATCCTAATCAGAATTGGAGGAAGAAGAAGCACAAGTCCTAGCTTAGGTTTCAGCAGAGTAGAGACGCCATTGATTTATTTATTTTTAGAGAGGAAGAGAGCAATGGAGGCTAGAGAATTGTATATGAGATTTAGGTTTAGGATAGGGATGTATATATAGGTGTAGGAAGTTATTTAGGACCATTAGATTAACCCTGAATCATGAGAACCATTCAAATGCAAAATCTGCATTTAAGCGAATCGGCCCACGGGATGATAGCCAAACACCCTGGATTAACCCCTAGTCGACCCAGCAAGGCTCGGGTCGACCTCAAAAATGAGCTGATTCGGTTATTCCCCCTCCCAATTCGTTGTTTTGAACCTTTTTTTTGCATGTTTATTTATTTAATTTTTATATATATCTATATATATTTCTCTCATATGCATATAAACTTCAAGGCTTAATAACTTCTTCATAATTAACCATTTTTTAATATTCTCAGAAAATACGGGGTGTTACATCACAACTCAATCCAACCTCGGGTTAAGCATATCGTGTTTTCTAAATTTACATATTTTATTACTTCTCAATTATATATGTAAAAGTCATGTCCTTTATTCTTGGGTATAACAATTCATACCGCTTAAATGTCATTGTCGTTGGCATGTGCCAAACATGCCAACATATATTTTTAATGTTTTACACCCAACGTTATTACCCCCGTTTGTACGTTCGCAACATTATCACAAATGTTGGGCTTGACACAATTCTGCCCAGCTTTATAACGTGAGAAAAAGGGGAAACCAAGAACATGTAATATTTCACATAAAGGTGTGTGGCGCATGAACTTGCAATTTAGCGATTCAACATAAATTATGGGTCATGTGAACTTGCATTCAAATCAATGTATAACTAAGTAGGTGACATATGAAATGACATAGTTTAGGCTTATACAAACTTGGGTTCAAACATGTTTAACTTGGCATAATGTCAACCACAAAACTAGCATGTTGTATATTCACCAAAATGTCCAATTTTAACATCTAATCATATAGCCTATTTCAACATGAACTTGCATAGTTTATGAAACCCAAACGATACTCAAAATAGATCCAATTATACTTGCAAATAAACATAAGAATGTGTTCATAGGTTTTGGGTCATGTAGGCATAAAAGGTCTCAAATCTATAACATGTTTACATAAACTCTAACTTAGACTAAGGGAATGTATATAGTCCATGCCATAGACATAAACATAAAGGGATCAAATTCTAGTTTTTGCCACAAACTTGCAAGTGCCATTATTTTCATATACAATTGTTCAATAGGCTTGCATCAATCCATTTAGGCCACAAATATCAATACACAATTCATGATAGAATCATTACAATACACAGAATTTATACAATAACACAATTCTATTTTCATTTACATCGAATCACGTCACAGTTTTTATTCATATTCTGAAAGGCCACTATACTTACAACGAACGCAGAATTTTGAATTCTGAATTCTGAAATTGAGATGCGCTCCTTTGGGTAGATTAACGTTGCATTGATTAATTTGATTAAGCTTTAGTTTTCTTCTTAATTTGATTCGTCTCTAAGCTCCTCCTCTCTTGACGGCTATGCTCAATTCCTTCCTGGCAGCATGACGACTCCCATCTTATTTTTTTGTGTGAATTTTTAGTTGAGACTTAGGTGCATTTATAGATTTTTAAATTGTTTTGAGCCATCAGGTGAAGACAGGAGGAATCTAGACCATACAAAGTTCAAAGAGCCAATCAAGAGGTGACATGTCAGCCCTAATGACACACCGAGCCACAGAAATTCGAGCCAGAGCCAGACCCAGCCAGCCAGGTCGACCAGGTAGGTCGACTGGCAGCTCGACACCTAGGTCGACACTATTGTCGACCTGGGGTGACCAGGTCGACACCATGGTCGACCCTATGGTCGACCTGGTCCCTGGGCGAGAATTTTCCTGCCCAGCCCAGTTTGAACCTGTTTTTCGAATTTCGAATTTGAAACCGAGCTGTTTGAACTTTAAATTTTATTCTGAAACTTCCGAAGGTCATAACTCCTTCATACGGAGTCCGATTCACGCAAACTCGGACTCTATCTCAAGCAAAATCCCGAGACTAACGCAATGTCGTAACCCATTTCCCTTAATTCTTTCATTTAGAATTAATTACACTTTAATTTGTGAAGCTTAATGTTATAGAATTCACGGGGTGTTACACTCTATAAGCTAAACAACGATCCGCCGATTTGAACATTTTAAGTTGGTCTAATTTCCAATTTGAAGCAGTCAAAAAGGAGGGACGTTACTACTGGTATCAGAGCTTTTGTTTATTCAAAGCTTAGCTTATTGGGTTCAAAAGTGGATCTTGTAAATAAAAGGGTTTTAAAATATAATTTTTGAAAATGAAAATAAATTTTTTAAAGGTAAATTATTCTGAAATTATTATGTATTTAAAACTAATATTTTGAAACTAATACAGCGGAAACAATAATTATTTTTGAGATTTTTTTTTTTCAGAATCCCTAGTCTTCGAATGTAGATCTGCAGGAGCTTTTCTTTGATAAGTCCCTTTAGGTTTGAATCTCGAATCCATTATCGAATGGTATCAAAGGAAGATAAGTATAAGAGAATCAATGAATCGATTTCTCTAATTGTGTGCTTTAGCAATCAAAGACGACTGAAATTTATTGGACATAAGAATTCAGATGGGAATTTGAATGGAAATGGAAATTTGAAATCCTTTTGAAGATGAAACGTCGAATTTTATTTCAAAATTAATCAAAAAGATTATAATTAGAATTCGATTATGTCAAATTCTGTTACTAATTTATTTGGAATATTCATAACGTGACAAGATAAGTTATAATTGGTTTCAAACACATAGTGTATAATCGAATACATGAATTCGATAGAAAGTTGTAAACTTGTTAATTAATTAACAAGAAGTGAATAATGAATGAGAGCTATGATTGAAGCGAAATATGAATGACGATTTTAAAGAGATTTGGACCTTTATTTAAATGAAACCGAAACTAATTTGGGGGACGAGTCCATATTCCTATAAAAGGAATAATATTCACTTTTTAGAAGTAAATAACGTTTGAAAGCAAAATTGTTGCAAATGAAATTAGGTGTAAAGGAAACGAAGTTGACCAATACAGTGAGATTTTTCCCGAAGTTCAGAATATATTATCGAGTAAGAGATTATTCAAAAAAAAAATATTCATGGGAGTCAACTATGTCGAATTTGAGGAAAATAGTATCTACCTTCCGTTTTTAATCAAAATTTGATATACTATTAATTAATTGTTTATGTATTCAGATTAAAGAATAAAGTATATTTTAAAGTTAATTATTTTGAAGGTGTGAATTATTGTTATAATCAACGATATTCGTAAATGAAGTAGATTTGTAAATTGAATCCGAAAGTTGCGTAAGGAATGATTTGATAAGAATTAAGAAATGGAGTTAAGGGAACCAGAAACTGATTGGAGATTGGTTAAGTTGGATGAATTTCTAGGTGTTGATCTGATGTTGGTTTCGGCCTTTGGGGTTGATACACAGGGAGTTGTTCGCTTGCTAATTTACGGTCGAAGGGTGTGAATATGAAAGAGTAGTGGTGCATGAATGAGAAAATTTATAAGAATAAAAATTCTGAAATTTTGAGAGCATAAATATTTGAATTAAGTGGGGAACTTAATAATTGGAAATTTGGAAGAAAATTTGGTTTATAACCAATGGATTCATTAAGAGATCAAATATCTGAAATGATTAAGAGATCAAAACTAAAATTTTGAAATTTTAATGCAAATTTGAGAATACTCGATTTTAGATATTGGATATGGAAGTTTCCGAAACTTATATAAGAAATATTTATAAGAATATAGTGAATTCGAAAACTATTGATTTGGAATGCAATCGATTTGAAATGAAATCTTATATAACAAAATTTATATAAGAATAAGGTGTTTGAAAAAATGATTTGGAAAGAAAATCTTATGTAAGTTCACATAAGTATGGTTTATAAGGAGTATGAAATGAAGTACTATATATCATATGTTTTCAAATCAAGATAAGGGAAGTACCTTCCTTCTCCTTTGAATTTCGAGCTTAGTTGTGATATGCTGCTGGTGGTAGTAGTTTGTCCGGACATATAACTCGAGTTGTCATAGTTCCTAAAAGAACAACAGTCGTGTAGCGAAATTCACAAGGTTGTAGATGGCCTATGGCAGACGGATGTTTCTTAGGGGAACCAAGTGTAACTATTGTATCTGTTGTGATCTACAGTCGTTGTATAATGGCATAACCCGCAGAGCTAGAAAGCTTATGGGTATGGATGTTTCCTAGGGGATCAATGCGTAACCATTGTGTACTTGCTGTCCACATGGAATATCTACAATTGAAAGAGATGTAACCACTAGAGTTACTAAAGGTAGAAATGAGCCATGCGATGTGTGGTATATCGTAGTGATATTGAGCCACCTGTTTGATGCTGCAGTTTGTTTTCGTGACTGGATTAGTCCTCGTAACTTAATTTATTTCCATCATTTGATGATTTGTTTTCATGACCCTGAGATAGAGCATTCAATGCTCAATGAGCTCAGATTGACTTTTGATTCTTAAATGTCTTCGGTTGATCTATTCACAACGAAATTCACAGGGAACTGGTTTCCTACATATAGAGATTTTTCTGGGGGATTCTGACGAAACCATTGTGTATCTGCGATTCATTAACAATCAACATATCAATATCACATTGGTACTTTCCGTATCTGTTTTCTTTTAAAAGAATTTTTGAAATATATTCACTGGGAGTTGAAGCAATGATATGTAGTACTTGGAGATTTTAGTCGTGCGCCTGGCCAGTATGCCTAACATCTGTGAGAACTACAACAGATTTGTCGAACTTTTAGTTATCAAAGTATTTTCAAATTAATAATTTGAAATAAAAAATATACCTAACTAAATAAGCTAAGAAAGAAATTTTTAGAATATTTTCAAGTCCATAGATTTAGAATAATAATACAAATATTTTCTGTATAAATTTCTTGTTAAAAACATTTCGTATTTTGGGAATTTCGAAATCGACAATTTGTAACTTAAAGAGAAATATTATTTACACTCTTCAATGAGTGATGGGAAAGACTAAATGGAATGAGTGTAAGGAGATTCGGTTGAACTTGGGTTGTAAGTACAATGATGGATAAGTAAATATTGACAGATGAGCTTTCTAAAGAAATTTGGAATAATTTGAGATGCATAAATCCAACTTATGCAGAAATAGAAATTTAAAAAGAGATTGGTTTTGAAAAGAAACTATATGATTTTGAATATCTTAGAAGTTAGACGGACTGAGAAATTGGGAGATATCACAAAATAATTTGAGATAGAAATTAGTCTAGGAAAAATTGATTATGGTTTAAAAAGCATGAAAATAAATAAAACCCGATTCGGAAGATAAAGAAAAGCGTGTTTGATCAAAATTGATCCCCAACTATAAGTAGGGAAATTTGATTTTCCAATTAATTGAGTATAAAGAGGATTGATGACTTAAATATCGATATTTAAAATAGTTGTGGAAAATTTCACATAAATAAGATAATTTGTTTACATCGGTAATTCTAACGTTCTCTCCTTTGCGGAGACGAAAAGATTTAAAGTGGGGAGATTGTAACGTCCCAAATATTTTGACAAACTGGAAGATGGAATTAATTAAAGATTTAACTATGAATAATCAATTTTTTATATTTGGAAATTAAAATCAAATATATTAATGTGAGTATAGAATCGAATTCAATATATAATTCAGAATGGTGGGTTGGAAATCTTTATTGTCGAATATTTTGAATTGAATTTGATTGGACATTTGAATTGGATTTGAATTCGAATGAATAATACAAATGGTTGAATTTAAAAAATTTAACATTAAAAAAATTGGAGATTTTATTTGTTGAAATATATGGAAAATTATCCAGGATATGTGTGTATTTGTATGTATAAAGGAATTGAAATTTAACGTTTTAAATTTATAATCGAACGAAGTTGTTGTCGGACAAATGGAACAAAATTGGTAAACCGATAAATAATTTGAAATTAAAATAACATAGTATGCAAACGGAGTCGAAGTATAACCAGACTAATTTTATTAGATTTACAACACGAAGGCGAAGAGGTACATATAATTTTCGTCGCATTTGGAGATTGTGTTGGCGGTATGACTATTAAGCATTACGGGGTAATTCGCTGTAGAGATTAATATTAAAATAAATTTATATAAAACCTACCTCAGTTTATATTTCGCTAACCTATATCTATAAAACGTGCAGCCTCCCTTACCCAATGCAATTTTCCATTGTCCATATCTCGATCCCTCTTCTATAAAAATCACGATGGGTTCCCCAATTTTTCTTCAGCAAAGAAATCATTTTTCCCAAATTTATTCTCCTCAGAAGCCGTTAATGGAAGTCCCAAATCGAAGTTTTTTTATTTTGACGGCATTCCCCAAATCGAAGCCTCCACCTTTCCACCACCTTCATTTTCAAGCACCCACCTAAATGCCAGCAGCCACACCACCACCAAAGCCGTCGATGCCTCCTCCATACAAACTAAACCCTTTCCTGTAAAATCGAAAATCGCTCACTTCCTCCTTCCTCGTCAAATCGAAGACCATCGTCACCTATTCTTCCATGCTGGTGGCAGACGGATTGCGCCCAAATCAGATTAGCGCCACTTATGATCGAAGACTGCCTTTTGGATCATCGTCGCTGCAAGTGATCATTGCTCATGATTAATTATTGAGTCAAGTGTATCAATTTCAGTAGTTAGACCAAATAGGGTAGTTAATTTTGGTTGTTTTGTATATGCGATGATATCTATGGAGACTTACCCATTGACACTTGGTCTGAGTTGTTGTATACCCACCGTATGTGCATTGTTCACTATCTTGTTTCATGCCTACTTCGGCCTTCGTTTACAATCCCACACTGAATATTGCATTTATATACTCAGCACTTACCATTGGTAACATATTTGTTCTATGCCATGACCAATATTGGTTTATCTGTATAAAATGTAGATTAGGGATATTAAACTGTTAATAAGTCAGAATGGGAGATTCTAACTGTGTAAATACTTGTTCCATTGTGTGTTTGTACATACATCATATATATATGTAAACATGTATTCGACACCCGTATGTACATAGTTGTATTATAACTCGAAATATACACGTCTGTTGCATCTGAGGTTTCTATCTCATTTATAAAGAACTGTAATCATTTTGAATACCCTATTTAATGAAGCATACATAGGTCCTTGTTGCCATATTTTGTAAAACTAAAGTAGCTTTGTCATGCATGTTCATTTATCTTGTACAACAGTTTGTACTGATCTGGGATTGTTATTAAGGCCTGGCTACATGTCTCTTAAGTGTCTGGCCTGAGTGTTCTAATATATACTTCATTCGCTAATGTGATTCCATCCTTGGTTAAATTTGGAATGTCATCATTTGAAGTAATAACTATGAATTTTGACGTTAACTTATACCATGTTGTTACCTTATATATTTATGTGTGCCACAACATTGCGGACCAGTTTGCATCAATTCTGATATTGGCGAATGCTTAGTATTATTTGAGTAGATTTTGTAGTTTGAGTCTGTCCTTATCTTGTTATTGGTAGTTTTAGTTAACACCCTAGACTACACACCTTTAATTATATGTGGGTACCATGTCGATTTGTGAAAAATTTGGATACATATTTTTCTTTGTCTTCAAGGGAGGAAAAAATTGTGTTTTACCACTTATGCCACTATCTTTTTTCACACCTTGCGTGTTGGAAATGCAGCTAGGAGTGTAAATCGGTCGGACCGGACCGGACGGAGGTGTGTTCAGTTTATATCCTAAAAAAAATCGGACCGAACACGGATCGGACCAAATTTTTTCTTGGACCAATTTCGTTGTCCTAACTCGTGTCCTAAATAAAATCGGTCGGACACGGACACAGGCGGACTCGGTCGGAACTGACTATTTATATTATATTTTGTACATTTTACTTGTTCTTTTCTCAACTATATGCCGAATTTCAAGTAATTCGGACGAATTCGGACGAGCTCGGACCGAACATGATTTTTTCTTGTATAAATCTTGTTGTCCTAACTCGTGTCCTAAATGAAACTCAGACGGGACTCGGACAGACGTATTTCGGTCGCGGACACGAACGGACGTCGAACATTCGGACAAAATTTACAACCCTAAATGCAGCACCTTGAGTAGATGCCCATATCCTTGCTCTTAACTTGTAAATCACACTTTAGCCATATAGATTTACATGCTGCTTAGCCATACTTGAAATGCTGCATATGTGAGGTACACATTTGCCATTGTTTGATGGTCTGCCTGGGATAAAAGCATGTTGCATGTATGCCCACCACCATACTGGCTTAAAATATAATAATTGAAAGATAGTATATATATTCATAAGTAATCCATTTGAATCTATGAGTAAACAGTGACAGTATATACATATATGATGCTCATGTATATAGGTTTGTAAGCTTTCGGGGGTATTAAATATAGTTGATTCAAAATCTGCATAGATAGGAAACAAAAAGCCTGAAATAAAATATAGAGGACGTTAAACATTTTGGTGAACATTGATCAAAACCTTTTAATTCATATACTACTATAAATGCATAAAAGTTTGAGGATGTTTGAATCCACTTCCCATTCCAGGCTAGTTTTTTAAGCAACCCTCAGTTTTGTCTCAAACACTGGCAACTCATATATTTACTTACGTTGATGATATGTGATAATGGACATTCTCGAATTTATAACGTCTCATTTCCGTGTTATATAGAGAACTAATTCCTAAGACTTTTCATGCATATATCTGTGACAAGAACCACACTGCTGCACTGTTTTAACATGTTTGTGTGCAGTATTTTGTCACATTATCTGCGAAGGAAAAAAAATTAGTGCATACACTTCGATTTGGCACATTCATGTTTGGTCTACCCCATAACTAAAACTGGAAACATTTTAATGTAGGTTTCCTTGTCTTGATTTGTAAACTTAAAATTCATATGGTATCGCGATTGGTCACTTTGTTAACTTAATTTGTAAACTGAAGGGAAGAAATTTTTTTAGCTGGCTATTAATCTGGGATGGTTCTGGGTTGTATGAACATGCTTTATTGGCCATTTGAAAACATTCTTTGATATACTTACCTAGCCTTGCCTGCAACACCCCTTTTGTCTAATGGCTAACGTGAGTTGTTTCATATTTGATGTTTTATTTGCTGGTTTTTCCTATGGCTTGTTGCACCACATTTTATGCAGTAAACACGTTGGTCTCGCTACTCTATCATTCGTAAGCATGATTTTATTATGTATATGTGGTGGCTGGTGTGCACATGTTTATATACATACCACCGTATATGTGTATATATATATGTCATAGAAATGCGTATATGTATATATACATATAAATACATATGATGTCCTGACTTGTTCATCCTAAGTCGATATGCCATATCTTGGCAGTTTCTCCTGGATTTGATACTCGAATATGTGATGGTTTTTAAGATTAACTACTTTATTCAGTTTCTATTGAAATTAGTTTATTTGAACAATGATTAACCTTGACTCGAGGTTTTAATTTTTTGTATGGGACGCTCGGGTCAGACCCGAGTGTTACAGATTTAAAGATTATAGATTAGGATTCAATGATTGGCAAAAGCTGGGAAATTATGAAGACGTGCACATTCTGAAGATTTGAACCAGTAAATATTTTCTTGTATTCAAACTATATTTTCAATTCCATTGTATATAAACATCTTGTATCAAAATTGATTAATATATAAAAGTTTTATTTCATTGTTCAATACCATGTTATTTATTTTGTGTTTTCTGTGTTGATTCTGTTATTAGGCTCTATAAGCTAAATAACGATCCGTCGATTTGAACGTTTTAAGTTGGTTTAATTACTAATTTGAAGCGGTAAAAAAGGCGAGACGTTGCAAGTGGTATCAGAGCTATGGTTTATTCAAAACTTAGCTTATTGGATTTAAAAGTGGATCTTGGAAATAGAAGGGTTTTGAAATATGAATTTTGAAAGTGAATATAAAATTACTAAAGGTATTTTTTTGGCATAGCAAGCGAGGTTAAATGGCCCCTACCATATATTATTAAACTTCAAAGAAAGTAACAAATACATTAAAAATTCAAGAAATACATCTAATGATAGACTGGACCATTACATGTTTAGAGTAAATACACTACTAAACACCCTAGCGTTCTCTCCATCCATAATAGATATAAAGATTTCTTGAATAACTTCAAAAGAAAACAATCACTAATACTGTTCCATCTTGTCGCTTTGAAAACTGTGAACCATTCTTCACATGAATTAATAGCTGGGGCATGCAAACCGAAATGAAGAAGTACCTGAGACCATACATATCTGGAGGATTCACATTCAAACTATAAGTGAGGTATAGTTTCAGCATGGGTACCCCAAAAAATACAAGAATCATCATCAATAATAGATAGCTGCTTCAATTTGCTTCTAGAATGGACTGCATTCAGTAAAATCCTCTGTCCTTATTAACATCAAATTTTCAGACACCAATCTTATTGGATGCACCTTACCATACCAATAAACATGATAGTTGCTAGGGGGCATCGACGAGCAACTTAAAGCCTTATGAAATTATTATTTTTAAAACATAGTATTTTAAACTAATGCAGCGGAAACAATAATTATTTTTGAGATTTTAATTTTTTTGGGAATCCGGGCCGTCTTTGAATTTAGTTCTCCAAGAGCTTTTCTTCGATAAGTTCCTTTAGGTTTGAATCTTGAATCCATTATCGAATGGTATCTAAGGAAGATAAGTATAAGAGAATCAACTAATCGATTTCTCTAATTGTGTGTTTTAGCAATCAAAGACGACTACAATTTATTGGACATAAGAAATCATATGGGAATTTGAATGAAAAGGGAAAATTTGAAATCGTTTTAAAGATGAAACATTGAATTTTATTTCGACATCCAGAATATAATTTAATCAAAAAGATTATAATTGGAATTCGATTACGTCAAATTTTGTTACTAAATTATTTTGATTATTCAGAACGTGACAAGATAAAATATAATTGGTTTCAAACCAATAGTGTATAATAGAATACATGAATTCGATAGAAAGTTGTAAACTTGTTATTTAATTAACAAGAAGTGAATTGTGAATGAGAATTATGAATGAAGCGAAAAATAAATGAAGATTTGAAAGAGATTTGGACATATATTTAAATGAAATCAAAACTACTTTGAGGTGACGAGTCCAGATTCCTATAAAAGGAATAATATTCACTTTTTAGAAGTAAATAATGTTTGAAAGCAAAAATGTTTCAAATGAAATTAGGGATAAAGGAAATGTAGTTGACCAGTACTGTGATATTTTTTCCGAAGTTCGGAATATATTATCGAGTAAGAGATTATCCGGAAAAAAATATTCATGGGAGTCAACTATGTCGAATTTCAGGAAAATACTATCTACTTTTCGTTTTTAATCAAATTTTGATATATAATTAAATAATTGTTATGTATTCAAATTAAAGAATAAAGTATATTTTAAAGTTAAATATTTCGATGGCGTTAATTATTGTTATAATCAACGATATTCGAAAAAGAAGTGGATTTGTAAATTGAATCCGAAAGTTGCGTAAGGAATGATTTGATAAGAAATAAGAAATGGAGTTAAGGACATTGGAAACTGACTGGAGACTGGTTAAGTTAGATGACATTCTAGGTTTTGATCTGATGTTAGTTTCGGCCTTCAGGGTTGATACTTAGGGAGTTATTCGCTTGCTAATTTACAGCCGAAGGATGTGAACATGAAAGAGTAATAGTGCGTGAATGAGAAATTTTTATAAGAATAAAAATTCTGAAATTTTGAGAGAATAAAGATTTGAATTAAGTGAGGAACTTAATAATTGGAAATTTGGAAGAAAATTTGGTTTATAACTAATGGATTTATAAAGCTGAGTTTGGAAAGATATCAAATATATTGATTGATTAAGAGGTCAAAACTAAAATTTTGTAATTTGAATGGAAATTTGAGGATATTTGATTTTTGATATTGGATATGGAAGTTTACGAAACTTATATGAATATATAAGAATATAGTGAATTCAAAAACTATTGATTTGGAAGGCAATTGATTTGAAATGAAATCTTATATAACAAAATTTATATAAGAATGAGGTGTTTGAAAACATGATTTGGAAAGAAAATCTTATGTAAGTTGACATAAGTATGATTTATGAGGAGTATGAAACGAAACAATATATCACATGTTTAAAAATCAAAGATAAGGGAAGTTCTTTCCTTCTCCTTTGAATTTCGAGATTAGTTGAGATATGTTGTTGGTGGTAGTAGGTTGTCCGGACAAAAAACTCACGTTTTTATAGTTCCTTGAAGAACAACGGTTGTGTAGCGAAATTCATAGGGATGTAGATGGCCTACAGCAGACAGATGTTACTTAGTGCAACTAAGTGTAACTGTTGTTGCGATCTACAGTCGTTTTATCATGGTGTCATCCGCAGATTTGTGAAAGCTTACAGGTGTGGATGTTTCTTGGGGGATCCAAGCGTAACCATTGTGTACCTGTTGTCCACATGGCATATCTACAAGTAAAAGAGATGTAACCACTAGAGTTACTAAATGTAGAATGGAGCCATGCGATGTGTGGGATATCTAAGTTATATTGAGCCACCTGTTTGATGAAGTAGTTTGTCTTCGTCACTGGATTAGTCCTCATGACTTGATTTATTTTCATCATTTGATGACTTGTTTTCGTGACCCTGAGATAGAGCAGTCATCGCTCAATGACCTCAGATTGACTTTTGATTCTTAAATATCTTCTATTGATCTGTCCATAACGAAATTCGCAGGGAAGTGATTTCCTATAGATACAAATGTTTTGTGGGGGATCCAGACGAAACCATTGTATATATGTGATTCATGAACAATCAACATATCAATATCACATTGGTACTTTCCGTTTCTGTTTTCTTTTAAAAAGAATTTTTGAAATATATTCACTGGGAGTTGAAGCAAGGATATGTAGTACTTGGAGATTTAATAGTGCGTCTGGCCAGCGTACGCCTAGCATATATTAGAACGACAATAGACTTGTCAAACTTCGAGTTATCAAAGAATTTTCGAATTAAAATTTTGAAATAAAAATATACCTAACTAAATAAGCTAAGGAAGAAATTTTTTAGAATATTTTCAAGTCCATAGCTTTAGAATAATCATACAAATATTTTCTGTATGAATTTCGTGTTATAAAAGATTTCGGATTTTGGAAATTTTCAAAATGACAACTTGTAACTTGAAGAGGAAATGTTATTTACACTCTCTAGTGAGTGTTGGTAAAGATTAAATGGATTAAATGTAAGGGGATTCAATTGAACTTGGGTTGTAAGTACAATAATGGATAAGTAAATATTGACAGATAAGGTTTATTAAGATATTTGGAATAATTTAAGATGCGTAAATCCAACTTATGCAGAATTTGAAATTTAAAAAGAGATTGGTTTTGAAAAGAAATTATATGATTTTAAATATCATAGAAGTCAGATGAAATGAGAAATTGAGAGATATCTCAAAATAATTTGGGATAGAAATTAGTCTAGGAAAAATTGAATATGGTTTAAAAAGCATGAAAATAAATTAAACCCGATTCGGAAGATAAAGAAAAGCTCATTTGATCAAAATTGATCTCCAACTATAAGTAGGGAAATTTGATTTCCCGAGTTAATTGGGTATAAAGAGGATTGATGTCTTAAATATCGATATTTAAAATAGTTGTGGAAAATTTCACAAATAAGATAATTGGTGTGTACATCGATAATTAAAACAATATCTCCTTTTCGTGGACGAAAAGTTTTAAAGGGGGAAGATTGTGACGTCCCAAAATTTTCGATAAGTGAAATATGGAATTAATTAAAGGTTTAACTATGAATAATCAAATTTTTTATATTTGGAAATAAAAAACAAATACATGGCTGTGAGTATAGAATCAAATTCAATATTTAATTAAGAATGGTGGGATGGAAATCTTTATTGTTTTATATTTGAACTGAATGGATTTGAATTCGAATAAATAATACCAATGGTTGAATTTAAAAAAATCAACGTTAAACAAATTAGAGGCTTTATTTATTGAAATACATGCAAAATTGGCTTGGATATGTGTGTATTCATATGTATAAAGGAATTGAAATTTAACGTTTCAAATTGGAATCGAACGAAGTTGTTGTTGGACAAATGGAATAAATCGGTAAATCGATAAATAATTTAAAATTAAAATAACATCGTATGCAAACGGAGTTGAAGTAAAACTAGACTAATTTTATTAGATTCCACGCGAAGGCGAAGAGATACGTATAATTTTTGTCGTATTTGGAGATTTTTTTGGTGGTACGAATATTGAGCGTTACAGGGTAACTCGCTGTAGTGTTTAATATTAAAATAAAATTAAATAAAACCTTCCTCTGTTCATATTTCACCGACCTATATCTGTAAAATGGGCAGCCTCCCTAACCCTATACGATTTTACGTTGTTCTTATCCTAATCCCTCTTCTATAAAATCACGATGGGTTCCCCAATTTTTCTTTAGCAAAGAAATCATTTTTCCTAAATTTATTCTCCTCCGAAGCCATTGTTGATGGCATCCCCAAATCAAGTTTTTTCATTTTAATGGCATCCCCAAATCAAAGCCTCCACCTTTCCACGGCCTTCATTTTCAAGCACTCAACTAAATGCCAGCAGCCACGCCAAGCACCACCAAAGTCGTTGCTGCCTCCTCCATACAAAATAAAACCCCTTTCCTGTTAAATCGCTCGCTTCCTCCTTCCTTGTCAAATCGAAGACCACCATCACCTGTTTATCCACGTTAATGGCAGACGTATTGCGCCCAAATAAGATTAGCACCACCTACGATCGAAGACTTCCTCTTGGATCTTCGTCGCTGCAAGTAAGCATTGCTCACGATTAATTATTGAGTCAAGTTTATCAATTTTTGTAGTTAGACCAAATAGAGTAGTTAATTTTGGTTGTTTTATATATGCAATGATATCTAGGGAGACTTACCCATTGACACTTGGTCTGAGTTGTTGTATACCCACCGTATGTGCACTGTTTACTGTCTTGTTTCATGCCTGAGACTTCAGCCTTCATTTTACAATCCCACACTGGATATTGCATTTATATACTTGCACTTACCATTTGTTAACGTATTTGTTCTATGCCATGACCAATATTAGTGCATCCGTGTATAATGTATATTGGGGATAGTAAACTGTTAATAAGTCGGGATGGGTTATTATGACTGTGTAAATATACTTATGCCATTGTGTGTTTGTACATATATCATATATATGTGTAAACATGTATTCGACACCCATATGTACACAGTTGTATTATGACTCGAAATATACACGTCTGTTGCATCTGAGGTTTCTATCTCATTTATAAAGAACCGTAGTCACTTGGAATACCCTTTTTAATGAAGCATACATAGATCCTTGCTGCCATATTTTGTAAAACCGAAGTAGCTTTGTCATGCATGTTCATTTGTCATGTACAAGAATTTGTACTGATCTTGAATTGTTGTTGAGGCGTGGCTACATGTGTCCTAAGTGTCTGGCCTGAGTGTTCTAATATATACTTCATCCACTTATGTGAGTCCATCCTTAGTTAAACCTGGAATGTCTTTGTTTGAAGTACTAACTATCAATTTTGGCGTTAACATATACCATGTTGTTACCTTTTATATTTATGTTTGCCGCAACACTGCAGACCAGTTTGCACCAATTTTGAAACTGATGAATGCTTAGTATTATTTGAGTAGTTTTTGTAATTTGAGTCTTACCTTGTCTTGTTATTGGTAGTTTTAGTTAACTCCCTACACTACACACCTTTATTTATTTGTGGGTTTCCTGCCAATTTGTTAAAAACTTGGATACGTATTTTTCTTTGTCTTCAGGGGAAAAAAATGTGTTTTATCACTTATGCCACCTTGTTTTTTTCACACCTTACGTGTTGGTAATGCAGCACCTTGAGTATATGCCCATATCCTTGCTGTTAACTCGTAAATCACTCTTTAACCATACACATTTACATGTTGCTTAGCCATACTTGAAATGCCGCATATATGGGGTACAATTTTGCCATTGTTTGATGGCTGCTTGGGATATAAGCATGCTGCATATATGTTCACCACCATACTGACTTAAAATAAATTGAATCTAAGAGTAGCAGTGACAGTATATACATATATGATGCTCATATATATAGGCTTGTAAGCTTTTGGGTGTATTAAATATAGTTGATTCAAAATCTGCGTAACTAGGAAACAAAAAGCCTGAAACAAAATATAAAGGACAGTAATCATTTTGGTGAAACATTGGTCAAAACCTTTTGATTCATATACTACTTTATTGCATAAAAGTTATAGGATGTTTAGATCCAATTCCCTTTCCAGGCTAGTTTATTAAGCAACCTTCAATTTTGTCTCAAACACTGGCAACTCATATATTTACTTGCGTTGATTATATGTGATAATGGACATGCTCGAATTTATAATGTCTCATTTCCATGTTATATAAAGAACTAATTCCTAAGTCTTCCCATGCATATATCTGTGACAAGAACCACATTGCTGCACTATTTTAACATGTTTATGCGTAGTACTTTGTCACACTGTCTGCGAAGAAAAAAATTAGTGCATGCTTTTCGATTTGGCACATTCATGTTTGGTCTACCCCATAATTAAACTGGAAAATTTTAATGTAGGCACCCCTGTCTTGATTTGTAAACTTAAAATTCATACTGTGTCGCGATTGCTCATTTTGTTAACTCAATTTGTAAATTGAAGGGAATAAATTTATTTAGATGGTTATTAATATTTGGTGGTTAAAGGTTGTATAAACATGCTTTGTTATCCATTTAAAAACATACTTTGTTATACCTACCTAGCCTTACCTGAAGCACCCCTTTTGTCTAATAGCTAGCGTGAGTTGTTTCATATCTGATGTTTTATTTGTTTGTTTTGCCTATGGCTTGTTGCACCACATTTTATGCAGTAAACACATTGGTCCCACTTTATCATTCGTAACCAAGATTTTATTATGTATATGTGGTGGCCGGTGTACACATGTATATATACCGCTGTATGTGTGTATATATGTCATCGGCATACGTGTATATATATATAAATACATTTGTTGTCCTGACTTGTTCATCCCAAATCGCTACGCCATATCTTGGCAGTTTCTCCAGGATTTGATACTCGAGTATGTGATGGTTGTTAAGATTAACTACTTTATTCAGTTTTTATTGAAGTTAGTTTACTTGAACGATGATTAATCCTGACTCAATGTTTTTGCATGGAAAGCTCGGGTTAGACCTGAGTGTTACAGATTTAAAGATTACAACTTCGGATTCGAAGGTTGGCAAAAGCTGGGGAATTTCGAAGATGTGCACACTCTGAAGATTTAAACTAGTAAATATTTTCTTGTATTCAAACTATATTTTCAATTCCGCTGTATATAATCATCTTGTATCAAAAATTCTAATTAATATATAAAAGTTCTATTTCGTTGTTCAATACTGTGTTATTTATTTTGTGTTGATTCAGTTTTTAAACTCTATAAGCTTAATAACGATCCGTCGATTTGAACGTTTTAAGTTGGTTTGATTACCAATTTGAAGCGGTCAAAAAGGCAGGACGTTAATCCTTCACTAAGAAGTAAAACACTGATTATTTGGCCATTGTACGTCATGTTCCCTCCATTTGCTTATATAATGCGGCAACCCCTTCCTATTTTCTATTTTCATTCCTTTGTTAAACTGTAATCTTTCAAAGTAAACGCTCGTCTTTTTTTTTTTCTAAAATGAAATTAAAATCGAAGACTCATATTTCGAATTTGCTTCCTAAAAATCGCGACATGCGTCCCCTTGTTTCTCCAATCCCGTTTAACAATAACGAAAAGAAAATGGTGTCCTTTTTGAAAATCAAATCTATATCAAGCTTTAGGATGTTCTATCGTTCAATGCTCTTTCAGCTACTCAGAATTTGGTCGTAATCGACTTTGGGGTGGTTCGGTTTTGGGCGAACAAATAGTAGGGTTCGATCTGGGTAAAAATTTGGGGAAAGTCGATGTTCGAAGTTGCGATAACTGGAGGAGCAGATTCGAGTAGAAGTGGGTGAATGGGAGAAGTTGATCATGGAAATGGGTTTCGAGATGATCGTATTGAAGGAGTTAAGGCAAAACGTTGGTACTGGAGGCGTTGTTGTGGGCAGAGGCGAATTGCGTGAGTCAGTTGGGAGGTAGGAGCTAACTGAATTTGTTGTTGAGGGATGGAGCTTGAACGGTTCAGGAAGAAGAAGCCAGTGGTGGTGACCTCATGCGATACAGTGGTTTGCTAGTGAAGCTAGGGGAGAGAAAGATTTTGGCCATGGTGTTTGAAAGCAATAGGAGGGGTTCAACTTTTATATAAGGGAAAATAGATTAAGGTATAATTAAGTTAGTTAATTTATTTAAATAACCCTGTATTTTTATTTAATGATTATATATATAATCATGTTAACTTATAAATAAAATATAAACGTAAATGAGGTCAAAGAAAAATCATGAACCAAGTTGAGTGGATTTTTTAGCTGCGAGAAATACGAGCTAGAGTTGGTTTTAGATTCACTTGGATTTTATCTTCAGAATAACTCGCACAATAAAAATCAAAGTGAGTAAACTCACTCTTTGGATTCGTTTATAATTTTACTATAAATGAAATTTAATTTTAAATAGTTTATATATGCTCTGTGTTGTTTGTTTGGATGCTTTGAAATATTATTGTGGCTATTTTATATATATTAGTTATATAGGCTTAGTGGTTGTGGTTACACACACACACACATATTGGATATTTTCCATCGTACCACTAGCGGATGCTTGCAGTATCATCAGCGGATGACCCTATGCGCCCCACAATATATATAGTGGATGACCTTCTATACCGCGATATCTTGCCTTGAAGCAGGAAGAGTGTTATTTATATTGACTAACGTCTGTGGATGCAGGAAAAACAGATTGGAGGGATCCAATTGGTTTCCTAAAAATTTATTTTTGTTTGTTTTCATATATATTATCATATATGATGCCTTAGAAAACCTGTGATTGATAATTGGGTGTTTTGGATGTTTGAATATCACTGGCCCTAAATATTGATATATATAAGTATCGTGAAAAGGAATTTTTGAGATTTAAAGGGAAAATCTATTTTCTAAAATAGAATTTGAATTTCGAATGGGTTAGGAAATATTAACTTGTTTCTGAATAATAAACACAAGCAGTTCATTTATAAACGATGTTTACAAATGAAGTGAAATAAATTATCATTTGATAATTTGGGAATGTAAATTCAAATGTGAATTTAAAAAGGGGAATTGAAACTAGTTTCAAAAGGAAAATGATGAAATCTATTCCGATGTTCGGATTTAAGTAAAATAAATCCATACAGATTTATAATTTGAATTCAACTATGTCTAATTTTGTAAAAATAAATTATTTCTAGAAAGGACATTTAAATTGTATTAGATAGAAACTGAAATTAAATATGAAAATATATTCTACAATTATATATAAGTTATAATAATAAAATATTCTAAAATAAGAATCGGGTTTCAAATAGATTTTTGAAATGGAACTTTTTTTAATGTATAAAAAAGGAAGTAGATTTATGAACAACACGTATAAATAAAGTGGGGTAATTATCATGGGATAATTTGGAAATATAAATACAAGCATGAATTTAAATGGAACTGGAAATCGTTTCAGAAAGGGAACGATGGATTTTATTCTAGAATTCAGAATATAAACCGAATTGGGTTAAATTCAAGTAAGTAAAAATTGGAATTCAATTACATCAAATTTTATAAACTAACTTATTTCCAGAGTATTTGGAATTTAAAATAGAAAATTGAATTATTAATAAATTCATAGCCAAATTATGAAATAATCGACGATTAGGAATAATCAGAAATATTAAGTTGTATTGGGAAAGTTGGTTTAATATATATTAAAATATATATGAATGGAGTTGAAATTTATTAATAAACGAAATTTAAACTTTATATTTAAATATAATTCAAATGAGCTCGCCGCAGTGCGGTAGTTCGCAATTCGACATTGCGAACTTCAGTTGAGTATATAGAGCTCGATTTAAGTCGGAATTCGTTGAAACAAGAATCATCGGGACCGATTGAATAACGGTTTTCTAATGAAAGAGAAAATATGGATTTTATCTTATAGATTTTGAGTTATGTCGAAATCAAATTTCCAGAAAACCAGTGCTATAATCATTATTAAACCATAACAGTTTTATGTAAATTAATAAAATGAATTTAAACAAATAAAACTTAGATTTCCATTAGAAAAACCTAGACTTGAGTTAAAAATAAATATGAACTCAATTGGAGTATGTGAATTGATTTTTGAAATAAAAATCGGATTTTTAATATTGAATAGAGTTAACTAATTAGAAGAATAATTATTTAATGAAGTTTTGGAATGAAGTTGGATTTTGGATAAGTGAATTTGATTTGTGAATTTATATTCGAAATCGAATATGAAACTTGAGTTGGAAATGACATTCGATTGTTTATAAGCAAGTTAAAAATATATTTGAACATGTTATGTTCAAATAGAAAGTGCATAGGCAAAAGTGATAATTAGAGAATGAATTAACAAATTGAGTTAAAAACGATTAGGTGGAGTTGAATAAATTGGAAATGGTTTGATATATGTTAAGCAGGTTTGGAATGAAGTGTATGAAGAGATATAAATTGAATGCCCAACAAAAAAGGTACACATTTAATTAAATATGAGATTTTATGAGCCTTTTTGTCAAGCCGCATGGCTTTTTTATTTTCTTTTTGAATGGAAAGGCTCAGAAAGACAATTTTAGTTGCACCGAGTGACCCGTACAAAGGAGACATTGGCGAAATTTTCCGGAAATTTAAGGAGATAGAAATTTGTTAAGAAAAATTGATAAGTTAAAATATACTTATCGATTACATATGAAACTAGAAACTAAATTGGTTAAAAAAATAAAAGCATTGTAATAAAGATTTCATCTATAGTAAATGATGATCGAAAAGGAAATAATATAGGATTTTAAATATAATATTTGAGTTATCGTAATGATGTTTTACACAACATCCGTCTTAACCCAAATAAGTGTAAGTTTGAAAATATAATAACGAATATTTCCTAAGTATAGAAATAAATGAATTCGGGAAAGAGATAAGTAACTGGAATGTTTTCCCAATTATAAATAGAAGATATTTTCTAAGTATAGAAAATAAAGGAAGGTGACATATGAAAAATGCTTTCCAAATAGCTAAAGAGGCCACGATGATTGTTGAAAATATGGGGTTAACAAATATTGATAATGAAATGGAGAAGTGATTTAATTAATGAAATATTAATTAAGGGGCTCAGTGATTATTTGATGCTTTGGATGAATTTTTGTTTTTCTTCGATAGTTAAGTGATCGACTATCGAAGTATTGACCAATATCGTTGCTAATATGGAGAGACCGGTTGGATTATTATCCAAGAACCACTCTGTATTGGCAGTAGCATTGCGAATCAGATTATATAAAGACAATCAAAGATGGAGTAAAGTACAAGGGCTTTTTCTGTTAATCTTAGGTGGAAATTGCCAAAGATGGATTAATGGAAATTGTGCTTTCGGTTTCTTTCAGTCCTAGAATGAACTAGTATGGACGAATGTCCGACAGAGTATTTCCAAAAATCGCATAGGCTAGTCTGAAAAAATATACATGTGGTGGCGTAAAATTTATTCTCTTAGCATAATGTAACACCCCGTATGTTAAATAACTTGTTATAATATAAATCAGGGCATAATTAAATTTTAAGATCTGAATCAGGGGAAACGGGCTATGCCATTGCGTTTGTCTCGGAAAAATACGCGAAATAGAGTCCGAGTTTTTGTAAATCGGAGTCCGTATGACCCAGTTATGGCCCATGTAAGTTTTCATAAAATTCTAAGTTTAAAAACTGTTTAAAACTAAAGCCAAATTCGAAATTCAACACACAGGGGGAAGGCGGGAAAATTCCCGCGCAGGCCAAGTCGACAGGGGTGTCGACTGCCCAGTCGACACCGCCCCAACCCATGTCGACTGCCCAGTCGACACGGGTGTCAACCTGGGTACTCCGCCAGGTTGGCCTGGGTGCAGCCTGAAGGGGTTGGGCTGTGTTTTGGGGCTTGTGACGAGATCTGATGGCTCTAAACTAATCTAGGGTTAATCTTAGGGCCTAAACTACATCCTAAATCTATAAATACACCCTAAGACTACCCTAATCCATACTAAAAATAGATACAACGTCATCATGCCGTCAAAATGCAACTTAGAAGGAGCCTCCACAAATTAGAGAGGAAGATATCTTCTCAAATCAACTTCTAATCAACTCTAGCAACTAAATCTTCTTCATAGGAGTGCTAATCAACAAGTTGTGAGTTTCTATGCCTTTAGCAAGCAATTGCTAAACTAATTATGATAGGATGTAATGAGGTTATGGTTATGAATGTGGATCAATGCAAGTTATGTTATCATATGCTATGTGCTCATGATGTTAGTTATGCAAGTTTTATGCTATATGTCCATGATGCTAGTTATGCAAGTTTTATGCTATATGTTCATTATGCTAGTTATGCAAATCACTATGATAAACATTGATCCATTATGACACCATGTTATGCAAGTTCGGTGTTTGATTATATGCAAGTTTATATATGACATGTTATGCAAGTTTGGTGTTTGATTATATGCAAGTTCATATATGACATGATATGCAAGTTTGGTGTTTGATTATATGCAAGTTCATAAATGACATGTTATGCAAGTTTGGTGTTTGATTATATGCAAGTAACATGTGCAAGTTTACACCTTTGTATGATATGCATACATATGCAAGTTTACCCCTTTGTATGTCATGCATATATATGCATGTTTACCCCTTTTTATGATATGAGAAACATATGCAAGTTCATCCCTTTTTAGACCTATGACATGTATGCAAGTTTATCCCTTTATGATAGGTCTATGACATGAACATCTATGCAAGTTACCCTCTTTATGACATATGTGATTCATGCAAATTTGAGTTGATTATTTATGCTAGTTGGGTTTGATGCTATGGTCATATATGCAAGTTGACACCTTTAAAACCCATGTTGATGCTAATGTTATGCTAAGATGAACCTATTGTATTTGTGATGAATCTTCCCTTTTATGTATGTCATGTTAGCGTATTATGTGGGGAACGATGGGGTTAAGATTCATGTTAACAAAATTGTGGTGAAATTGGTATGATGTTGCATACCATAAGTGGATGGACATAATTGAGTCAATTATGTACATCATTAAATTGGAATTAATTAGGGAAAATTAATTCAAAATATGGGGGTGATTAATTAGGTGTAATTAATCGACTAAGACACGAGGTTGGACCCTTTTGTAGCATAAGACTGCCCGGACCCGACCGGCAAATCCAGCGACTACAAATGATTGGCCCAATGTGAGAGGTCTTAGGCATAAACTAAATACGTGACAAGTGTAAAGAGACGAGGTTAGACTCTGTTATGGCGTAAGGCTGCCCGGACCCGACCGGCAAATCCAGCTGCCATAAAAGACAGTCTAATGTGAGAGGTCTTTACAAAGGTTACGGTCTTAATCAATTAAGAAACACTTAATAACCAGATAAGCATGTAGTGGGGCATGAGGGGTTAAGTGGGTGCCTTGGGTGGCATGTGGAAATCTAGTGGTTGCCTTGGGAGGCAATAGAAAATACGATTAGAATACTTAACCAAAGTGGAAACATGTAATTAAACATGATTAAAGGGTTAAGTGGGATACACTAGAGGGAGCAAGCTTAGGTGGGTAGCTTGTGGGGGCCCGTTTCAACCAGTAACCCATATGTATCTTTGTGGGCTCGACCCATGTCGAGGACGGGACACGCGTATTGGCTTGACTATAAGAGACCAAAACGGGTTAGCGGTGGCAACGCAAGTCCAACGGGTTTCATATGCGTGTGTGGACCCGGGCTGGTAGGTAAGACGTTGTTACATCGTGTAGGTATAAGCCGTGCACTGTTGGTTGTATCGGGTTGCCACTTTGGGGAGTGATACACCCCACTGTGGGGCCAGCACGGGTATCTACGTTAGGGAGCCGATCGCTTGGGGAGTAGTGGATACACCTAGTGGAGATAGGGGCAGACGGCACCTATGTGGTCAGCTAGGGGTACACGAAACTACTAGTTAAATTTTCTAAGTCTTTCGGTGGGATCAACCTTTAAGTTAGGAATGACTGGTGTGGTGCAGTTTAGTAATTATCCTTGGGTGGGTAGATGCGTCTTTACCGATATCTTAGTTCATCCCATGTCTAGTTGGCTGCTTAGTGTAGTCATTTATCCCCAGTCATTACCGTACCAAGCTTATATCATACCCTAATTACTTTAATGATTGTATTGTTAAAGTTATGGGACTCGCTCAGACTTATGTCTGACCCCGTTGTTTTTATCTTTTTCCCCCTCAGGTTGGGCCTAGCACTAGTGGGCTTTGATCAGATTACTTTATCTATCTTTTGGAGCTTGGACCGTTGATGTAAAGCTCAGCTTATCTTTTCTATTATGGCTATTAGTTGTGTAATGGGATTATGTACTTTTGTTTTTATCAGGATGGATATTTAGTACTTGACTCTTGTTTTAGTTGGTTTTGGTATTGTAACCAAACATGTTTATCTTCTGCTGCAATGAAATGATGTTTTAGATTTTCAAGTATTATTTATATCTGTCTTGTTGTAATTTTTCTGTTCTATATTCACTTAAAATACTCCACCGAAGTTAAGGCATTCCCTTAGTGAGTGACCTTAGCGGGTGTGGGGTGTTACACGTGGTATCAGAGCTAAAGGTTACCAGAACAGATAATTTTTTTAGAAAAACTATTTTTCTAAAAACATTTTTGGAAGAAGTATTTTCAAAAACATGTCTCTTAAGAGAAAAGTTTTTGAAAGAAAAGCATAATCCCTAATAGCCATATCTTTATCTTTCGAATTCTCCGTTTTGAATCTTTCCTTTTTCGTTTCAGCATGGCTGAAGATCTTAACTTTCCGGAGGGTGTGACGATACCAGTATGGTATAGGAGATTGATGGAGGCTAGGTCCGCTGCTGCGGGTCCAGCAAATGTTCCTCCACCACCTGTTGCACCCGATCTTCCTCCCCCTCCTCCTCCTCGCGCGGATACTTTTGCTAAGACTTGCAAGGAATTTAAGGCTATGGGAGGGAAACCTTTTCAAGGATCAGAAACTTTTGTGGAAGCTAGGGATTGGCTTAAGGAGGTGGAAGAGTTGATAGATATCTTTGAGATGGAAGAAGGAAAGAAAGTCAAGTTAGCAGCTTGGTTAATGAAGGTAGAGGCCTCGTTCTGGTGGGAGGTCACTAAAGGAGAGCGCCCTGTTGACTCTTGGGCGGATTTCAGGCAAAGGTTTGAGGCAAAGTTTCTCTCACGTGCGGAAGAAAATCTTTATATGGAAAGGTTCTTGACATTAAAGCAAGGAAACTTATCAGTGAAGGAATATGTCAACAAGTTTAATCAGCTAGCAAGGTTTGGCATGGACATGGTGAATACACCGGAGAAGAAGGCTTTGAGGTTCGTTAAAGGCTTGAATGAACCGATGCATGGATTGGCTATGACTCACATCCCTATGGGGGCCACCTTTGAGAAGCTAGTAGACATGGCACTTATGCATGAGGAAGAGAAGGGTCCCAATGCTAATAAGGCACCCGAGAAGAAAGGAGATCAGAAGAGACCTCAACAGCAACAGCAAAACAAGGATGGGAAAGGCAACAGTGGCAAGGGAAAGAAGAAGTGCTTCAACTGTGGGACACTAGGCCACCTCAGCAAAGATTGTCGGAAGAAGAAGAAGACTGGCTGCTTCCACTGTGGCGAAGCAGGGCATCTAGTGAAGGACTACCCTAAGAAGGGGCAGAGGACGGGATCTACCTCAGGGGGACAGGTGCAGGCTCTTATGGCACCAGGTCAGGCAAGGGGGCAAGTTCAGGCTCTCGCGGTTCCACCGATTCAGGAAAGAGGTAGAACTATTTCCGTTGAAAGTCTGGTTTTTCTGTTTGATCATCTTGTCCGTACTTTATTCGACTCTGGCGCATCGCATTCGTTTATCTCATCATTATTAGTTGAGTCACTGCACTTAGACACCAGTCTAGTAGATGATCCCTTGGTTGTTTCAAACCCAATTAGGGGCTCCACTTATTTGTCCATGATATGTTTGGGTTTGAAGATTTCCATACTTAGCGTTGAGTTTAGATGTGATGCTTTTGTTTTGGGCTTCACGGGCTATGGGTTGATTTTGGGCATGGACTGGTTATCCAGTAATGGTGTCGTCCTTGATTGTGAAAGGAGAGTTGTTAGGCTCATGACCCGCTTGGGTAACACTCTCGAGATCTCTTGTAATCCCATGGATTCTGTTATGCTAAGTTATCTTGAATCGCTTGACGCTTCAGTCGAGAGTTTGCGATCTGTTAGAGTGGTCCGGGAATACTCGGATGTGTTTGAGGAGGTGAAGGGCTTACCTCCGAAGCGGGAGATAGACTTCTGAATATATCTGGTAGACAATGCTAAACCAGTATCTTTGCCAATGCGCCATATGGCTCCTCGTGAGAGGAGGGAACTCAATAAGCAAGTAGGGGAGTTGCTTGAGAAGGGGTTCAAAAGACGAAGTATATCGGAGTGGGGTGCTCCAGTGGTTTTTGCCACGAAGGTGGATGGGTCCCTCAGACTTTGTGTAGACTATAGAGAACTCAACAAGCTTACAAAGAAGAATAGACACCCATTGCCGAGGATTGATGATCTCTTTGATCAGTTGGTTGGCGCCTCAGTGTTTTCGCAGTTGGACTTAGCCACGGGGTTTCATCAGTTGAGAGTGGCTGAGGATAGCATAGACAAGACTGCCTTTAGGACTCCGGATGGTTTCTATGAGTGGCTGGTGATGCCCTTTGGTTTGACGAACGCCCCCGCATACTTTGTTGATCTGATGAGTAGGGTGTTCAGGGAGTACCTTAATAAGTTCGTGGTGGTCTTTGTGGATGACATCTTAGTCTTTTCTAAGAGTGAAGAAGAGAATGCCCTACATCTTAGGGAAGTGTTGGAGACTCTTCGAGCGCATAACCTTAAGGCTAAATTCTCTAAATGTCACTTTTGGAGGAAGGAAGTGCGGTTCTTAGGGCATGTGGTCTCTAAGGAAGGGATAGCTGTGGATCCCGCTAAGGTGGTATCCATCCAAGATTGGAAGGTTCTGAAGAATGCTACCGAGGTGAGGAGTTTCTTGGGGTTGGCTGGCTACTATAGGAAGTTTATCAAGGACTTCGCGAAGATATCAGCCCCATTAACTCGCTTGACAAAGAAGAATCTAGTCTTCACATGGGACGTAGATTGTGATGATGCGTTCCAACGGTTAAAGAGAGCTTTAACCACAGCTCCAGTCTTAGTGTTGCCAGATGGGAGTAAGCCATTTGTTGTTTATACCGATGCTTGTGGGACAGGACTAGGCGCAGTCTTAATGCAAGAGGGAAGGGTAATAGCCTATGGGGGAAGGCAGTTGAGAGCGCATGAGAAAAATTACCCTACACATGATCTAGAGTTGGCCGCTATTGTTTTTGCGCTTAAGACTTGGCGCCATTATCTTCTTGGCGAGAGGTTTGAATTGTTCACTGACCACAAATCATTGAAGTACTTGTTTTCTCAAAAGGATTTGAACTTAAGGCAACAAAGATGGATGGAGTTCTTAGCATCCTATGATTTTGAGATAGCATATACCCCTGGCAAGGGTAACGTGGTGGCAGATGCCTTAAGCAGAAAAAGGTTGTCCTTGAGTCCATTGTTCGTGGAACGACGAAGCTTGGAATTTATCTCGATGTTTGATTTCAGACCTTCCGTTGACTTTATACCCGGTTTGCTAGCATCCTTAGAGGTCAGACCTACTCTTTTGGGACGGCTTGGTGAGGCACAGCGGGACGACCCACAGTTGGTTGAGTTAGTAGAGAAGCTCATAAGGGGGGAGTCGTCCAACCATTTGAGTAGGTACACCCTAGATGGTAAGGGGTGGTTGCATAGAGACGGTAGACTTTGTGTACCGCAAGACGAGGGTTTGAAGAAGGCTATTCTTGATGATGCGCATCGTTCGAAGATGACCATTCATCCCGGTGGGGACAAGATGTACCAAGACATGAAGCGAGTTTTCTTTTGGGCCGGTATGAAGAAAGATGTGGCCGAGTATGTAGCTAGATGCTTGGTGTGCCAACAAATGAAAGCAGAGCAAAAGAAACCTAGTGGGTTGCTTCACCCATTGGAAGTTCCGCAATGGAAGTGGGATAGCGTCTCGATGGATTTTATCGATGGATTACCGAGATCGAGGAAGGGTAATACGGGAATTTGGGTTGTGGTAGACAGACTTACTAAGAGCGCCCATTTCATACCCGTGAAGAGTAAGAGGACTGCTCCATGGCTAGCTTCAGTTTACCTTCGAGAGATAGTTCGGTTACATGGTGTACCTTCTAGCATAGTGAGCGATCGAGATCCTATCTTCACTAGCGAGTTTTGGAAGAGTTTGCAAGAGGCAGTAGGGACTCAGTTGTGCTTGAGCACTGCATATCATCCTCAGACGGACGGCCAGACCGAGAGGGTGAACCGTATTCTAGAATACCTTTTGAGGCTATGTATCTTAGATTTTGGAGGTACATGGGAAGAGCATCTTCCATTGGTGGAGTTCGCGTATAATAACAGCTTTCAGTCTAGTATTGGCATGGCTCCTTTCGAAGCTCTTTATGGAAGGCCTTGTCGGTCACTTACATGTTGGTGGGAATCTACGGATAAGATCTTGCTTGGGCCTGATATGGTTAGAGAGACTTCGGAAAAGATTGATTTGATTCGAAGAAGGATGAAAGCGGCGCAAGACAGACATAAATCCTACGCGGATAAGAGGAGAACAGATCTTGAGTTTGATGTTGGGGACATGGTCTTTGTCAAAGTATCTCCATTACGGAATGTTGTTCGCTTTGGGTTCGTTGGAAAGTTAGCACCAAGGTTTGTAGGACCGTTTCCTATTAAGGAAATGATTGGACGGATGGCATATAGAGTGGATTTGCCCGAGAGACTTAGTGGTGTACATGACGTATTCCATGTGTCACATTTGAGGAAGTGCCTACATGAGACCGCAGAGGTGGTAGAGCCGAGCTTGCTTAGAGAAGTGGAGGTAGAGCGTGATGCGACGATTCGACGAGCTCCTACTCGCATCCTTGGGTCAAAGATTAGGAATTTGAGAAACAGAGAGGTTCAACTAGTCAAAGTGCAATGGGGAGATGATGAGAGCAACGCTACTTGGGAGACAGAAGCGAAGATGCGATCACTGTACCCATTCCTTTTTGAGGGTATGTCTTTTAATTTCTCCTTTATCGTTTTTCTAGTTCTTATCTTATCTTTAGTATGTCCTCTCATTAGTACCTTTGACCTTTAGATAGGGTAAACCTATGGTTGAAACAAGTGTTTGAGACATGTTATGATTGATGGATGCGTGTGGATGCAAGTGTTTGCTAGTGTTTGCTCGTGGATGCATATACACACACTTTAGACACTAGATCGGCTCAGTCACTTCATATTGCATATTGCATATAATTGTGTGTAGGTAGCTATATTAATGGATGTATAATGGTTGTGTTATCATATGAATGATGCATTTTGGTGTATGGTTGTGCACACATGTAGAAATAGTATGTGTCGATAGGGTTCTTTCGCATACATATTGGATGCATGTCACTATCATGGTTTGCATTAAGGAGGTCAACTGAATCAGTAGACCGCCTGATTTTGCATTAGGCAGGGAACATATACACATACTTTTTGCATATGTTCATACGTCATTAGAAATTTTAAGGACAATGGATACCAGTGTTTGATGGTTTAGTAGATGGTTGTTTGGTTGGTAGGATACGTTCTTCTTGACTTAGAGATTTCGGGGACGAAATCCTTTAAGTAGGGGAGAATGTAACACCCCGTATGTTGAATAACTTGTTATAATATAAATCAGGGCATAATTAAATTTTAAGATCTGAATCAGGGGAAACGGGCTATGCCATTGCGTTCGTCTCGAAAAAATACGCGAAATAGAGTCCGAGTTTTTGTAAATCGGAGTCCGTATGACCCAGTTATGGCCCATGTAAGTTTTCAGAAAATTCTAAGTTTAAAAACAGTTTAAAACTAAAGCCAAATTCGAAATTCAACACACAGGGGGAAGGCGGGAAAATTCCCGCGCAGGCCAAGTCGACAGGGGTGTCGACTGCCCAGTCGACACCGCCCCAACCCATGTCGACTGCCCAGTCGACACGGGTGTCGACCAGGGTACTCGGCCAGGTTGGCCTGGGTGCAGCCTGAAGGGGTTGGGCTGTGTTTTGGGGCTTGTGACGAGATCTGATGGCTCTAAACTAATCTAGGGTTAATCTAAGGGCCTAAACTACATCCTAAATCTATAAATACACCCTAAGACTACCCTAATCCATACTAAAAATAGATACAACGTCATCATGCCGTCAAAATGCAACTTAGAAGGAGCCTCCACAAATTAGAGAGGAAGATAGCTTCTCAAATCAACTTCTAATCAACTCTAGCAACCAAATCTTCTTCATAGGAGTGCTAATCAACAAGTTGTGAGTTTCTATGCCTTTAGCAAGCAATTGCTAAACTAATTATGATAGGATGTAATGAGGTTATGGTTATGAATGTGGATCAATGCAAGTTATGTTATCATATGCTATGTGCTCATGATGTTAGTTATGCAAGTTTTATGCTATATGTCCATGATGCTAGTTATGCAAGTTATATGCTATATGTTCATGATGCTAGTTATGCAAATCACTATGATAAACATTGATCCATTATGACACCATGTTATGCAAGTTCGGTGTTTGATTATATGCGAGTTCATATATGACATGTTATGCAAGTTTGGTGTTTGATTATATGCAAGTTCATATATGACATGATATGCAAGTTTGGTGTTTGATTATATGCAAGTTCATATATGACATGTTATGCAAGTTTGGTGTTTGATTATATGCAAGTAACATGTGCAAGTTTACACCTTTGTATGATATGCATACATATGCAAGTTTACCCCTTTGTATGTCATGCATATATATATGCATGTTTACCCCTTTTTATGATATGAGAAACATATGCAAGTTCATCCCTTTTTAGACCTATGACATGTATGCAAGTTTATCCCTTTATGATAGGTCTATGACATGAACATCTATGCAAGTTACCCTCTTTATGACATATGTGATTCATGCAAATTTGAGTTGATTATTTATGCTAGTTGGGTTTGATGCTATGGTCATATATGCAAGTTGACACCTTTAAAACCCATGTTGATGCTAATGTTATGCTAAGTTGAACCTATTGTATTTGTGATGAATCTTCCCTTTTATGTATGTCATGTTAGCGTATTATGTGGGGAACGATGGGGTTAAGATTCATGTTAACAAAATTGTGGTGAAATTGGTATGATGTTGCATACCATAAGTGGATGGACATAATTGAGTCAATTATGTACATCATTAAATTGGAATTAATTAGGGAAAATTAATTCAAAATATGGGGGTGATTAATTAGGTGTAATTAATCGACTAAGACACGAGGTTGGACCCTTTTGTAGCATAAGACTGCCCGGACCCGACCGGCAAATCCAGCGGCTACAAATGATTGGCCCAATGTGAGAGGTCTTAGGCATAAACTAAATACGTGACAAGTGTAAAGAGACGAGGTTAGACTCTGTTATGGCGTAAGGCTGCCCGGACCCGACCGGCAAATCCAGCTGCCATAAAAGACAGTCTAATGTGAGAGGTCTTTACAAAGGTTACGGTCTTAATCAATTAAGAAACACTTAATAACCAGATAAGCATGTAGTGGGGCATGAGGGGTTAAGTGGGTGCCTTGGGTGGCATGTGGAAATCTAGTGGTTGCCTTGGGAGGCAATAGAAAATACGATTAGAATACTTAACCAAAGTGGAAACATGTAATTAAACATGATTAAAGGGTTAAGTGGGATACACTAGAGGGAGCAAGCTTAGGTGGGTAGCTTGTGGGGGCCCATTTCAACCAGTAACCCATATGTATCTTTGTGGGCTCGACCCATGTCGAGGACGGGACACGCGTATTGGCTTGACTATAAGAGGCCAAAACGGGTTAGCGATGGCAACGCAAGTCCAACGGGTTTCATATGCGTGTGTGGACCCGGGCTGGTAGGTAAGACGTTGTTACATCATGTAGGTATAAGCCGTGCACCGTTGGTTGTATCGGGTTGCCACTTTGGGTAGTGATACACCCCACTGTGGGGCCAGCACGGGTATCTACGTTAGGGAGCCGATCGCTTGGGGAGTAGTGGATACACCTAGTGGAGATAGGGGCAGACGGCACCTATGTGGTCAGCTAGGGGTACACGAAACTACTAGTTAAATTTTCTAAGTCCTTCGGTGGGATCAACCTTTAAGTTAGGAATGACTGGTGTGGTGCAGTTTAGTAATTATCCTTGGGTGGGTAGATGCGTCTTTACCGATATCTTAGTTCATCCTATGTCTAGTTGGTTGCTTAGTGTAGTCATTTATCCCCAGTCATTACCGTACCAAGCTTATATCATACCCTAATTACTTTAATGATTGTATTGTTAAAGTTATGGGACTCGCTCAGACTTATGTCTGACCCCGTTGTTTTTATCTTTTTCCCCCTCAGGTTGGGCCTAGCACTAGTGGGCTTTGATCAGATTACTTTATCTATCTTTTGGAGCTTGGACCGTTGATGTAAAGCTCAGCTTATCTTTTCTATTATTGTTATTAGTTGTGTAGTGGGATTATGTACTTTTGTTTTTATCAGGATGGATATTTAGTACTTGACTCTTGTTTTAGTTGGTTTTGGTATTGTAACCAAACATGTTTATCTTCTGCTGCAATGAAATGATGTTTTAGATTTTCAAGTATTATTTATATCTGTCTTATTGTAATTTTTCTGTTCTATATTCACTTAAAATACTCCACCGAAGATAAGGCATTCCCTTAGTGAGTGACCTTAGCGGGTGTGGGGTGTTACACATAATATCCAGATTAGATTTGTGCAAACCAATTAGTGATTAACGGATCTGACAGTAATATCCCGGTTTTTAACCGACTATGTTCAATTGTAAACATTCATGATAAATGAGATAATTAAAATAAACGGGAGATAAATAAAATTTAAATAAGTAAAGGAACTTAAAATAACTAAGAACTTATGTGTGTGTGTATATGTATACATGTGAAAAGGTGCACATACGTATGTATATGAAGATATGTACATTTTTGACATATATTTTAGCATATGATTCAAAGATATATAATGCAATCTTTTTTATTAAAATCTTATGCATATTATAAATGCATATACATTTATACATAGACATATAATTTAAATACAACATATATGAATGTCTAAAGCTTAGCTTCAATTCAATACAAACATGATTCTTATTTTCGAACCGACGCCTTAGAATAAAAGTTTGTTATGTATAAAACAACAGAAAGGGGAAGTCAACCCCAAAGGTGATTAGTACATTTGAAATGAAAAAAGAAAAGATCACTACGCCATAGATTGCATACGGCAACCCCAAGAAGTGATGCAGGAAGTGCAAAATGTCTTTGCTATAGGCCAAAAATTATCTCTGACAGCACTTTTTTGGGGTTGCCTTTTTCCGCGTTGCCTTAGAATCAAAGGCAACGTCTTTGCTATCCTAAGGTAACATCACTACAGGTGTTGCTACAGGTACTAAATTTACATAAAATGTGGGGCCCACTAAATTCTGAATCCCGGGATCATGGAATCCTGTTGTGCCCCTAAATTCTGTAGCCGGGTTCACGGAATCATGTTATGGGGCCCGCATGCATTAATTTATGGAAACACTATATCATAGCTACGGCAACATTTAACATTACATACTGCAACATTATATCATAGCTATTGCATCATTATATAACATATTGCAACATAACAGCAGTTAACATTACACACTGAAATTAATAAACAACTTTTCATTTCAAATTAATAACCAGTAACACAAATAATATTTAGTCAACTACAGAATAACAAAAAATGGCCAATAAATTCAGTTTTACAAAGTACTTACAAACACAACCAGTACTAAATTCATGTTTACATCAAACTAAAACAATTTCAAATTGATAAAGCGCGAGCCTTCAGCGCATTCAGTACCTTTACTGCCTCCTTCACCTGCAAAATAAAGAAGTTTCAAAAATCATGCATTTTAGCAAAAGCCTTTGGTACAACCAATGCATTTCAGCACAACCAAAGTCATGCATGCCTCGGCTACAAACTGATGCAAAGCCTCGTTTACATTGCAACATAAAATGGAAGACATGCATGCCTCAGTTGCATTTCAACATAAACTATGGCCATAGTATAACTGACTTGCACTTCAGCACAAAGACATTTCAGCACAAACTATGGCCAGAGTTTCTTTTCAGCACAGAGTTGCATTTCACAATCTATGACTGAGTTGCAAATTGATGCAGTGACTCAGCTTGTTCAAAGCACGAACGATATCAAGGAATGCAATAGTATGTCTGAGGCACTAAAAATTTAGACATGCCACGACTCGTTCAAGTACAAAATCAACCATTGCATCAATTACGAACTGACATGATCATTACTGATTGAAGAGAAAATAAAATTCTTAAAATTCTATAGTTCATTACTGAAGCATCAGTCTTGTACATGATCAGTTACATACCCGCATTGAACTGCAGAATTGTAAGAATTAAACTGATGCTTCAGGAAGCGGAAATTGCAAGAATTTTGAAGCATTCCACCAGCCAACCATAAAATAAGCAAAAATACATACCAGTAGTGTGTGTCTATATACGATCTCCGATTTGCACAATTTGTAAGGGCCTTGGACTACAAAAACATGAAATTAAGAAGCCATGTTTTTCACTTTGCTAGGTGGAAGGCGGATTCGTCTTATTGGGACATCATCTCTACACCAACGAACATCAAAATCTTGATTTCCCATTCCATAAGCAGGCTGGGTATCATTCAAATCTTCATTTTCATATTCTCTTTCGAGTGCATACTAGTCTTTCGGCAATTTCTTGATAACATTGTGGCACATCTTATCAATTGGATCTTCTATATAAAACACTTGGTTTACTTGTGAAGCCATAACATAAGTATCATATTTCTGGCACAATCGATTAAAATTAACACGAGTCAGCCCATATAAATCTTTCTGTTCTTGGTACCAACAACACTTAAATAAAACCACATTAAATTTCCCCAATAATCTAGTTCTAATATTTCTTCAATTGATCCATAGTAATTAACTTCACCAACCAATGGATTTTGACCTTTCGAAGTCGCAAAGCTAGTAGTCAAGGCTGTCAAAAATACACCACTGTTTTGTGTTGTATATTTGGCATCTCTGAACCTTGTATAAAATCTGTATCCATCGATAACATATCCAGTAAACCGCTTAGCTGTTGGAAGAGGCCCCATTGCAAGCAGTTGTACTGCTTTTGAAATGTCCTCCTTTTTCTCATCCTCTTCCTTTAACCACTTCGAAAATTCTTCACTGTGTTCTCTCTCTCTTTTATTTTTTTTTGATAATGCATGACCATCAATTAAAACTTGATGTTCCCTAGAATAAAGACCAAGTTAATAAAAGATAGAAACAAATTTGGTTGGATCTATTACTAAAGCTGAAACTGACCATACCGAAAACAATTCTGTATGAATGAGAACATAACTTAAGTACAAATTGTTGAAGTATACGATACTATTGTAGAGAATATTTTGGATCTGGAGAATATTTTGGATCTGGAGGATATTTTGGATCTAGAGAATATTTTGGATCCAGAGGATATTTTGGATCTAGAGAATATTTTGGATCTAGAGGATATTTTGGATCTGGAGAATATTTTGGATCTAGAGGATATTTTGGAGGAAATTTTGGGAATTTCCATATACTTCTCTATGCCTATATAAGCTACATCGAATACAGAAGGAGGTGGATCACAAATCAAGAGATTAGATCTAAGTTTATTCTAATTAGGGTTTAGGCAATCCTAATCTTCTTCAATTCCTTTCTCCACAAAATCAAATTTTTCTAGTAAATTTGATCATTGTAATCAATCTCTTGTACTCTTCTATTGATATTAATAAAGGTTTCTCTCTCAAAGTGGACGTACACTGACAAGACGTCGGTGGAACCACTATAAATCCCTGTGTGATTTAGTTTCTCGTTATTGCTCTATTATTTCCATTGTTTGGTGATTGTGATTGGCTTGGATAAGGTTGAGATTGTTCGATTGGTTGTTTTTGCACTATTACCACGATCTCGTTTTCCGCGGTGTTGGGGATTTTTGATTTGAGCGGTCTTGAATCAAAATTTCTCCACAACATTTGGTATCAGAGCATTGGTGTTGGTAGATAGTTGTAGAAATGCCGGAATCAGGTTCAAATAATACATCAACAAGTGGTCCAAGTGGTGTAGCTCCTTATGTACGTGGGTCGTATGCAGCTGCTGGTTCACAATTGGTTATCGACAAGTGGAATGACGATAATGATTTCGAAAAGTGGCAATGGAAGATGAAAGCGGTTCTTAGGCGGAATCGGGTACATCGCGTAGTGTTTGATACACATTTATTGCCAGAGGACATCTCAGATGTGGAGAGAGAAGAAATGGAAGAGTGGGCATTCACTACACTTCAACTTGCCATGGGAGAGAATGTTATTTCCGAAATTAGTGGTGAGACGACTGCTAAAGGTATTTGGAACAAGTTGGAGGAGTTGTATATGAAGAAATCACTCACAAATCGACTGATCTTATTGCGGACATTCTTTACCTACAAGATGAAGGAAGGAACTTCGCTAAAGGTGCACTTAAATGTGTTTGATGATTTGCTAATGAAGATGAAGGCGGTAGATTTGAAGATTGAGGAGGAGCAGAAGGCGATGATATTGCTATGTTCGTTGCCTGAGCGCTATACTGGGTTCTCAAATAGTTTGATCTATGGCCGGGATACATTGACTCTAAATGATGTCAGGACGGGTCTTCTTAGTGAGGAATTGCGAGATCAGATGAAGGAGCTGAGTGATGGTAGTAGTGGTGCTGGTAATGGTCAAGGTCTATTTGCGGAGAAAGAAAAGTCAGAGAAGAAGGGAAACCGGGGGCGTTTTAAGTCTAAGAAGCCCGGTGGAAGAGGAAAATCGAAGGAAAGAAATGGCAAGTGCTTTATATGCAAGAAACCTGGTCACTGGAAGAATGATTGTCCAGACAAGGGGAAGAAGGAAGTAGCATCTTCATCAGTTGCGGTGGAGAGAGATGTTGGTGAGGAAGACGTAGATGTTTTGTCGGCTGTAGCATCGGACGTTTCGGGCAGCGAATGGGTGCTTGATTCGGGGGCTTCATATCACATGACGCCTAATAGGAATTGTTATTCTTCTTATGTTGATCGAGAAGGAAATTCAATTCTTATGGGAAATGGTGCAGTTTGCAAGTCGAAAGGCATTGGATCCGTGCAAATTCGAATGTTTGACGGAGTGGTTCGTACTCTCACTAATGTGCGCTATGTTCCGGGACTACGGAAGTCACTTATCTCTTTGGGACAGTTGGATTCTTTAGGTTGCAAGATCACTATTGAGAGTGATAGCTTGAGGGGTTCAAAGGGTGCGCTTGTGGTTATGAAGGGTGCTAGAACTCATGGTATTTATTTGCTTCAAGGAGTGACCGTGGAAGGCGAAACTTGTGTCAGTGTTGATAGTTCTCGTGGCTTAGATGCGACACGGCTGTGGCAATTGAGATTGGGTCATGTCTCGGAGAAGTGTTTAGATATTCTTCGTCGAAGGGAGATGATTGATGGTGAGAGTTTCAGCAAGTTGGAGTTTTGCGAGGAATGTGTCATGGGGAAGCAAACTAGAGTATCAATCGGTGAAGGAAAACATGATTCAAGAGAGATTCTTGAGTATGTGCACATGGATGTTTGGGGACCAGCGCATGTAGCTTCTTTGGGAGGAGCAAGATATTATATTTCTTTCATTGATGATTTTTCTCGGAAGGTTTGGGTGTATGTAATGAAGGCCAAGTCGGAGGCATTTGCAAGATTCAAAGAATGGAAGGCTCTTGTTGAGAATGAGAGTGGAAAATCTTTGAAGGTTCTTAGGTCCGAAAATGGCGGCGAGTATGTTTCCGGATACTTTCTGAATTTTTGCAAGCATCATGGTATTCGGAGGCATTTTACTACACCGGGAGATCCGCAATCTAATGGAGTGGCGGAGAGAATGAACCGAACTCTACTAGAGAAAGCTCGATGCTTGAGATTGACATCGGGTTTGTCTAACGGATTTTGGGCCGAAGCTTTGTCAACCGCGATGCATATTATTAATCGAATTCCGTGCTCGGTTATTGATAACAAAATTCCGGAGGAAGTGTGGAAAGGGAAGAGCATTGACTTGAGTTATCTTCGTGTATTTGGCAGTCCTGTTTATGTGCATGATCCGGGGAATGATAAGCTCTCGCCTAGAGCTTTCAAAGGGATTTTTCTCGGATATATGGATGGCGTCAAAGGCTATCGGATTTGGAATCCGGAAACGAAGAAGGCTATGGTTTCTCGTCATGTTACTTTTGATGAGTCGGCTATATTCAAGGAGAACGAAGGCTCATCGGATGTTCCGGATTTGGTTCATGGTGAATCAAAGGAGAAGGAAGTTATTCCCACTTTCAGACCTAGAGAGAGTAGAGTTGTTGGAGGTGCTTGCGAGGTGAATGTGGTTGATGTTACATCAGTGTTGACCCGCTTTTTAGTCAAAGCAGTCACACATGGAATCTCTTCTCAACAATACACTCAAGCGTTGGGAATATCGTTAGAAGACATGAAGTGATTTGGTTGAAATCGCATCACAAACAAAGAAAGGCCCGAAACTCCTACCAGATGACCTTTTTTGGGCCCGAAAACAGCGATTACGGAGCTGAGCTCTGTAACTCTTGTAGATCTCTGAATTAGCTTCAGTTTGAGCTTTGGTTTGGCTCAATCGGACTTACGGTTTGAAAGTTATGCCCGTTTCCGTGAACGTATGCAGAACCGGAAAACTTGGATTTGTGTAATTGAATCAACCCCTCGGATCGGATCGGAGGTTCCTGTTCGGATCGGACCCTATCTTCATGAGTTTGGCACAACACTTCCTGGCATGTGTGATTGGTTCGCCTCGGGTGGGGATGGCGGACCCGACCCGCTGCGCTTCGGATGCTCAGAAGAGCATTGACTCTTTCACTCGAGGATACCGGCTCGGTTCGGATAGGACGATCCGACCCGATCCGCCTGTAGCGAGCTTCACCTCAGCTTTGACCGAATCTTCAGGCATAACTACCTCCTGTTAATCCGGATCGGTTGCCACCTGTATGCACACGATCTGAAGGCCACTTCTCCACTCTCTCCGAGATGTCCTCTCCGCTCACCGCGTCACACCCGATCCGACCCGGATCAGAGCTCCCATCAGCTCCTCTACGCCTATAAATACACCACGAGATGGTCATTTCAAGGGACTTTTTCGGCACTAACACCTCGACCACCATTACCAAGTATTCAAGGACTTTGGGTACTCCTCAACTCAATCAAACACGAGGCTATCGTGCATAAATTCAATCTCTTTTCTCCTCTTCTTCATTACAACACAAGGTTATTGTGTATAATCGAATCTCACGGATTGTGAGACACCATTGTAATTGTAATTCCTCAGGATATGAGAAACTATAAAGTGGACGTAGGCTTGGATTGAGCCGAACCACTATAAAAATCTCGTGTGTTCCCTGTTTTTACTGCTTTTTATCTGTAATATGTGATTTGTGAGGATTTCACGTAAAGTTTGGGTGTTAGGCCCAAATTTCGGTCTAACATTTTGGCGCGCCAGGAAGGGGGGCACACGATACAACTTCTTCTACTAGCTTGAACGGAAGCGGATTATTTGGCTATTGGATCAATGGTCAAGCGAAAGAAAGACGGAACCTTCTCTCGTGCTGAGGATGTTGGCACTGAAGGAACAAGGAACGAGGCAAGCCAGGAGGCTTCCTCTCATGAAAATCCATCAGCATACTTAACCAGAGATGAAATGGATGGCGTTCTCGATGAATTGAGAACCCAGATGGGTAGGCAAGATGATCTCCTCCGCAAACAACAGGAGATGATCGACCAATTCTTCGCTCGGATGGAAGGCAGGCCGAGCGGCAATGCACAACTCGTTGGAAATAGCACGGAAATAGCCCCAGCAGTAGCTGCAAACCGGATCGGTTCGGATCCGATCCAAACCGAGGGCCAAAATCTGAATTCAACGCAGATGGAAATGGGAGACATTCCCCACCGGATCGGTTCGGGCCCGATCCGAACAGCAACCCTGCATGAGTTTGGGGGCAGCAGCCTCCCCTCTGGAAATCAAGGCTTCGCTCCTGTTCGACCTACATCCGCACCGGTTCGGGTCGGAAATACCACACAAATTCAGCATCAAGCTCCCCGGTTCGGAACAGGCGAACCTGTTCGGATCGGCACCTCCGATCCGAACCGTGCACCTCTCCATAACCCCCCTCGCTTCTCCGAGCCGCAGCAAGGGGGCACCTCCGAACCGAACCGGATGACTTGCCAAGCTCCTTATACTCTTCCACACACTTCTGAACTTAACGCTGGGGGCACCAGCTCTGGGCTTGTCAACCTGCAACAGCTCTTTGAAGGCGATCGGCTCGCCAATCTCATTGAACGCCTCTCGAGAGGCCGCACCTATCAAAATGACATGGATGATGTCAATCACAATCCATTCACACAGGAAATCAGGAATTCCCGCAATCCTCCGGATTTCAAACTTCCACAACTGGAACCCTACAACGGCAGAACAGATCCTACTGTGCATCTCATGCGCTACAAACGGCATATGGAAGTTCAATCGGCGTCGGAAAACGTCATGGCTAAATGCTTTCCCCTCTTTTTGACTGATATTTCTGCTATGTGGTTTCGGCAGCTGGAATCTGAATCGATCAACAGCTGGAACATGTTGGTCGCTGGCTTTATTGAACAGTTTCGGGTCCATATCGCTCGACCCAAAAATGTCATGTCACTCACTACAATCAAGCAGAGACCCAAAGAAACTCTGCGATCATTTCTGGAAAGATTCAACATTGCAGCAGCATCAGTTGATCGGCCTGAGCCATCTATGGTATTGATGGCGGCAGTATCCGGCGTTCTAGACAACTCGGAGTTCAAGAAATCCTTGTACCGAGACCCACCAAGGAATCTCAGTGAATTCTATCTTGAATCGGATAGGTTTTTGCGTGAAGAAGACGCAACCTCCGAGAAGAAAGTTCTCGATGTTAACATGCTCAAAGACGGAGAACCGTCTGATTCTGACAAAGGCAAAGGAAAAGCTGCCGTCAAGAATGACCGCAACGCTCAGCCCCGGAGAGGGCCCAGATATGAAAAGTACACTGAACTCAATGCCCCACTCTCAGACATCTATCTGGACACAAACGGTGACGTCTCCTATCCAAAGCCTCCCAGGAGGGAGCCATCACAAAGAGAACGCGATTCTGGGAAATATTGCGTATTTCACGATATGGACGGTCATGACACAAATGACTGTAGACACTTGCGAGATCTGATTGAGGAACGGGTTAGACGTGGAGAGCTACCCGAGTATGTGAAACAACCAACACCTGTACCTGTGCTGCCACCACCTGCTCCCCGGAGAGGGAATGACCCTGGAACGAGCTCCCATCGGCTCGTCATCAAATGATCTGGATTGGATCACTCTGTGTTTCCTGCATTTCTTAGGATTTAAGATATGTCTCTTTGCTTTCTTTAGGTTTTCCGATTGGCTAAATCGGAGTACACACGTTCGGGGTTAGGATTTAGCTCCAAAACGTGCTCTGCACTCGATGACAAACCAATCAGGATTTGCTTTGGTTTTGTACTTTGAATTGAATAAGGAAGGACTTTCCGAGCATGGATTATGTTTGGAAATTTAAGTATCTTGTCAGGTTGTGGCAGGATTCTCAATCTCAGCTAAAGTATGGCTTATACTTATCTCGGACCCCTAGGCATGGATTATGCTTAGGGACAGGCTGTCTTGTCAGGTCTTGGCAAGCATAGCTCTATCCCGACATGGGTATGGATTGTACTCACTAGGACTCTTAAGTATGGATTATACTCTGGAATGGCTTATTGTTTTGTCAGGATTTGGCAAAGGAACTCAATAAAACTCGAGTATGGTTTATGCCCAGTTTGAACTTCCTGGTATGGCTTATACCCGGAAAGTTAGGTCCCTCGTCAGGTTTTGGCAGGATGATTTGATCGTCCCTTGAGTATGGTTTATGCTCAAACAAACGCCCAAGCATGGTTTATGCTCGAAAATGTAATCGGTTTTGTTAGGTTTTGACATACCTGTTTGCTTTCTCTTCTTCGCAGGTATGGATTATACTTGCAGCTGGCAGGCCCGGCGTGGCCTTGGATTATCCAGAACACATCTTCCTTCAACCAGCAAGATATGTTCTGGGGGGCAAAGTGTTGACCCGCTTTTTAGTCAAAGCAGTCACACATGGAATCTCTTCTCAACAATACACTCAAGCGTTGGGAATATCGTTAGAAGACATGAAGTGATTTGGTTGAAATCGCATCACAAACAAAGAAAGGCCCGAAACTCCTACCAGATGACCTTTTTTGGGCCCGAAAACAGCGATTACGGAGCTGAGCTCTGTAACTCTTGTAGATCTCTGAATTAGCTTCAGTTTGAGCTTTGGTTTGGCTCAATCGGACTTACGGTTTGAAAGTTATGCCCGTTTCCGTGAACGTATGCAGAACCGGAAAACTTGGATTTGTGTAATTGAATCAACCCCTCGGATCGGATCGGAGGTTCCTGTTCGGATCGGACCCTATCTTCATGAGTTTGGCACAACACTTCCTGGCATGTGTGATTGGTTCGCCTCGGGTGGGGATGGCGGACCCGACCCGCTGCGCTTCGGATGCTCAGAAGAGCATTGACTCTTTCACTCGAGGATACCGGCTCGGTTCGGATAGGACGATCCGACCCGATCCGCCTGTAGCGAGCTTCACCTCAGCTTTGACCGAATCTTCAGGCATAACTACCTCCTGTTAATCCGGATCGGTTGCCACCTGTATGCACACGATCTGAAGGCCACTTCTCCACTCTCTCCGAGATGTCCTCTCCGCTCACCGCGTCACACCCGATCCGACCCGGATCAGAGCTCCCATCAGCTCCTCTACGCCTATAAATACACCACGAGATGGTCATTTCAAGGGACTTTTTCGGCACTAACACCTCGACCACCATTACCAAGTATTCAAGGACTTTGGGTACTCCTCAACTCAATCAAACACGAGGCTATCGTGCATAAATTCAATCTCTTTTCTCCTCTTCTTCATTACAACACAAGGTTATTGTGTATAATCGAATCTCACGGATTGTGAGACACCATTGTAATTGTAATTCCTCAGGATATGAGAAACTATAAAGTGGACGTAGGCTTGGATTGAGCCGAACCACTATAAAAATCTCGTGTGTTCCCTGTTTTTACTGCTTTTTATCTGTAATCTGTGATTTGTGAGGATTTCACGTAAAGTTTGGGTGTTAGGCCCAAATTTCGGTCTAACATTTTGGCGCGCCAGGAAGGGGGGCACACGATACAACTTCTTCTACTAGCTTGAACGGAAGCGGATTATTTGGCTATTGGATCAATGGTCAAGCGAAAGAAAGACGGAACCTTCTCTCGTGCTGAGGATGTTGGCACTGAAGGAACAAGGAACGAGGCAAGCCAGGAGGCTTCCTCTCATGAAAATCCATCAGCATACTTAACCAGAGATGAAATGGATGGCGTTCTCGATGAATTGAGAACCCAGATGGGTAGGCAAGATGATCTCCTCCGCAAACAACAGGAGATGATCGACCAATTCTTCGCTCGGATGGAAGGCAGGCCGAGCGGCAATGCACAACTCGTTGGAAATAGCACGGAAATAGCCCCAGCAGTAGCTGCAAACCGGATCGGTTCGGATCCGATCCAAACCGAGGGCCAAAATCTGAATTCAACGCAGATGGAAATGGGAGACATTCCCCACCGGATCGGTTCGGGCCCGATCCGAACAGCAACCCTGCATGAGTTTGGGGGCAGCAGCCTCCCCTCTGGAAATCAAGGCTTCGCTCCTGTTCGACCTACATCCGCACCGGTTCGGGTCGGAAATACCACACAAATTCAGCATCAAGCTCCCCGGTTCGGAACAGGCGAACCTGTTCGGATCGGCACCTCCGATCCGAACCGTGCACCTCTCCATAACCCCCCTCGCTTCTCCGAGCCGCAGCAAGGGGGCACCTCCGAACCGAACCGGATGACTTGCCAAGCTCCTTATACTCTTCCACACACTTCTGAACTTAACGCTGGGGGCACCAGCTCTGGGCTTGTCAACCTGCAACAGCTCTTTGAAGGCGATCGGCTCGCCAATCTCATTGAACGCCTCTCGAGAGGCCGCACCTATCAAAATGACATGGATGATGTCAATCACAATCCATTCACACAGGAAATCAGGAATTCCCGCAATCCTCCGGATTTCAAACTTCCACAACTGGAACCCTACAACGGCAGAACAGATCCTACTGTGCATCTCATGCGCTACAAACGGCATATGGAAGTTCAATCGGCGTCGGAAAACGTCATGGCTAAATGCTTTCCCCTCTTTTTGACTGATATTTCTGCTATGTGGTTTCGGCAGCTGGAATCTGAATCGATCAACAGCTGGAACATGTTGGTCGCTGGCTTTATTGAACAGTTTCGGGTCCATATCGCTCGACCCAAAAATGTCATGTCACTCACTACAATCAAGCAGAGACCCAAAGAAACTCTGCGATCATTTCTGGAAAGATTCAACATTGCAGCAGCATCAGTTGATCGGCCTGAGCCATCTATGGTATTGATGGCGGCAGTATCCGGCGTTCTAGACAACTCGGAGTTCAAGAAATCCTTGTACCGAGACCCACCAAGGAATCTCAGTGAATTCTATCTTGAATCGGATAGGTTTTTGCGTGAAGAAGACGCAACCTCCGAGAAGAAAGTTCTCGATGTTAACATGCTCAAAGACGGAGAACCGTCTGATTCTGACAAAGGCAAAGGAAAAGCTGCCGTCAAGAATGACCGCAACGCTCAGCCCCGGAGAGGGCCCAGATATGAAAAGTACACTGAACTCAATGCCCCACTCTCAGACATCTATCTGGACACAAACGGTGACGTCTCCTATCCAAAGCCTCCCAGGAGGGAGCCATCACAAAGAGAACGCGATTCTGGGAAATATTGCGTATTTCACGATATGGACGGTCATGACACAAATGACTGTAGACACTTGCGAGATCTGATTGAGGAACGGGTTAGACGTGGAGAGCTACCCGAGTATGTGAAACAACCAACACCTGTACCTGTGCTGCCACCACCTGCTCCCCGGAGAGGGAATGACCCTGGAACGAGCTCCCATCGGCTCGTCATCAAATGATCTGGATTGGATCACTCTGTGTTTCCTGCATTTCTTAGGATTTAAGATATGTCTCTTTGCTTTCTTTAGGTTTTCCGATTGGCTAAATCGGAGTACACACGTTCGGGGTTAGGATTTAGCTCCAAAACGTGCTCTGCACTCGATGACAAACCAATCAGGATTTGCTTTGGTTTTGTACTTTGAATTGAATAAGGAAGGACTTTCCGAGCATGGATTATGTTTGGAAATTTAAGTATCTTGTCAGGTTGTGGCAGGATTCTCAATCTCAGCTAAAGTATGGCTTATACTTATCTCGGACCCCTAGGCATGGATTATGCTTAGGGACAGGCTGTCTTGTCAGGTCTTGGCAAGCATAGCTCTATCCCGACATGGGTATGGATTGTACTCACTAGGACTCTTAAGTATGGATTATACTCTGGAATGGCTTATTGTTTTGTCAGGATTTGGCAAAGGAACTCAATAAAACTCGAGTATGGTTTATGCCCAGTTTGAACTTCCTGGTATGGCTTATACCCGGAAAGTTAGGTCCCTCGTCAGGTTTTGGCAGGATGATTTGATCGTCCCTTGAGTATGGTTTATGCTCAAACAAACGCCCAAGCATGGTTTATGCTCGAAAATGTAATCGGTTTTGTTAGGTTTTGACATACCTGTTTGCTTTCTCTTCTTCGCAGGTATGGATTATACTTGCAGCTGGCAGGCCCGGCGTGGCCTTGGATTATCCAGAACACATCTTCCTTCAACCAGCAAGATATGTTCTGGGGGGCAAAGTGTTGACCCGCTTTTTAGTCAAAGCAGTCACACATGGAATCTCTTCTCAACAATACACTCAAGCGTTGGGAATATCGTTAGAAGACATGAAGTGATTTGGTTGAAATCGCATCACAAACAAAGAAAGGCCCGAAACTCCTACCAGATGACCTTTTTTGGGCCCGAAAACAGCGATTACGGAGCTGAGCTCTGTAACTCTTGTAGATCTCTGAATTAGCTTCAGTTTGAGCTTTGGTTTGGCTCAATCGGACTTACGGTTTGAAAGTTATGCCCGTTTCCGTGAACGTATGCAGAACCGGAAAACTTGGATTTGTGTAATTGAATCAACCCCTCGGATCGGATCGGAGGTTCCTGTTCGGATCGGACCCTATCTTCATGAGTTTGGCACAACACTTCCTGGCATGTGTGATTGGTTCGCCTCGGGTGGGGATGGCGGACCCGACCCGCTGCGCTTCGGATGCTCAGAAGAGCATTGACTCTTTCACTCGAGGATACCGGCTCGGTTCGGATAGGACGATCCGACCCGATCCGCCTGTAGCGAGCTTCACCTCAGCTTTGACCGAATCTTCAGGCATAACTACCTCCTGTTAATCCGGATCGGTTGCCACCTGTATGCACACGATCTGAAGGCCACTTCTCCACTCTCTCCGAGATGTCCTCTCCGCTCACCGCGTCACACCCGATCCGACCCGGATCAGAGCTCCCATCAGCTCCTCTACGCCTATAAATACACCACGAGATGGTCATTTCAAGGGACTTTTTCGGCACTAACACCTCGACCACCATTACCAAGTATTCAAGGACTTTGGGTACTCCTCAACTCAATCAAACACGAGGCTATCGTGCATAAATTCAATCTCTTTTCTCCTCTTCTTCATTACAACACAAGGTTATTGTGTATAATCGAATCTCACGGATTGTGAGACACCATTGTAATTGTAATTCCTCAGGATATGAGAAACTATAAAGTGGACGTAGGCTTGGATTGAGCCGAACCACTATAAAAATCTCGTGTGTTCCCTGTTTTTACTGCTTTTTATCTGTAATCTGTGATTTGTGAGGATTTCACGTAAAGTTTGGGTGTTAGGCCCAAATTTCGGTCTAACATTTTGGCGCGCCAGGAAGGGGGGCACACGATACAACTTCTTCTACTAGCTTGAACGGAAGCGGATTATTTGGCTATTGGATCAATGGTCAAGCGAAAGAAAGACGGAACCTTCTCTCGTGCTGAGGATGTTGGCACTGAAGGAACAAGGAACGAGGCAAGCCAGGAGGCTTCCTCTCATGAAAATCCATCAGCATACTTAACCAGAGATGAAATGGATGGCGTTCTCGATGAATTGAGAACCCAGATGGGTAGGCAAGATGATCTCCTCCGCAAACAACAGGAGATGATCGACCAATTCTTCGCTCGGATGGAAGGCAGGCCGAGCGGCAATGCACAACTCGTTGGAAATAGCACGGAAATAGCCCCAGCAGTAGCTGCAAACCGGATCGGTTCGGATCCGATCCAAACCGAGGGCCAAAATCTGAATTCAACGCAGATGGAAATGGGAGACATTCCCCACCGGATCGGTTCGGGCCCGATCCGAACAGCAACCCTGCATGAGTTTGGGGGCAGCAGCCTCCCCTCTGGAAATCAAGGCTTCGCTCCTGTTCGACCTACATCCGCACCGGTTCGGGTCGGAAATACCACACAAATTCAGCATCAAGCTCCCCGGTTCGGAACAGGCGAACCTGTTCGGATCGGCACCTCCGATCCGAACCGTGCACCTCTCCATAACCCCCCTCGCTTCTCCGAGCCGCAGCAAGGGGGCACCTCCGAACCGAACCGGATGACTTGCCAAGCTCCTTATACTCTTCCACACACTTCTGAACTTAACGCTGGGGGCACCAGCTCTGGGCTTGTCAACCTGCAACAGCTCTTTGAAGGCGATCGGCTCGCCAATCTCATTGAACGCCTCTCGAGAGGCCGCACCTATCAAAATGACATGGATGATGTCAATCACAATCCATTCACACAGGAAATCAGGAATTCCCGCAATCCTCCGGATTTCAAACTTCCACAACTGGAACCCTACAACGGCAGAACAGATCCTACTGTGCATCTCATGCGCTACAAACGGCATATGGAAGTTCAATCGGCGTCGGAAAACGTCATGGCTAAATGCTTTCCCCTCTTTTTGACTGATATTTCTGCTATGTGGTTTCGGCAGCTGGAATCTGAATCGATCAACAGCTGGAACATGTTGGTCGCTGGCTTTATTGAACAGTTTCGGGTCCATATCGCTCGACCCAAAAATGTCATGTCACTCACTACAATCAAGCAGAGACCCAAAGAAACTCTGCGATCATTTCTGGAAAGATTCAACATTGCAGCAGCATCAGTTGATCGGCCTGAGCCATCTATGGTATTGATGGCGGCAGTATCCGGCGTTCTAGACAACTCGGAGTTCAAGAAATCCTTGTACCGAGACCCACCAAGGAATCTCAGTGAATTCTATCTTGAATCGGATAGGTTTTTGCGTGAAGAAGACGCAACCTCCGAGAAGAAAGTTCTCGATGTTAACATGCTCAAAGACGGAGAACCGTCTGATTCTGACAAAGGCAAAGGAAAAGCTGCCGTCAAGAATGACCGCAACGCTCAGCCCCGGAGAGGGCCCAGATATGAAAAGTACACTGAACTCAATGCCCCACTCTCAGACATCTATCTGGACACAAACGGTGACGTCTCCTATCCAAAGCCTCCCAGGAGGGAGCCATCACAAAGAGAACGCGATTCTGGGAAATATTGCGTATTTCACGATATGGACGGTCATGACACAAATGACTGTAGACACTTGCGAGATCTGATTGAGGAACGGGTTAGACGTGGAGAGCTACCCGAGTATGTGAAACAACCAACACCTGTACCTGTGCTGCCACCACCTGCTCCCCGGAGAGGGAATGACCCTGGAACGAGCTCCCATCGGCTCGTCATCAAATGATCTGGATTGGATCACTCTGTGTTTCCTGCATTTCTTAGGATTTAAGATATGTCTCTTTGCTTTCTTTAGGTTTTCCGATTGGCTAAATCGGAGTACACACGTTCGGGGTTAGGATTTAGCTCCAAAACGTGCTCTGCACTCGATGACAAACCAATCAGGATTTGCTTTGGTTTTGTACTTTGAATTGAATAAGGAAGGACTTTCCGAGCATGGATTATGTTTGGAAATTTAAGTATCTTGTCAGGTTGTGGCAGGATTCTCAATCTCAGCTAAAGTATGGCTTATACTTATCTCGGACCCCTAGGCATGGATTATGCTTAGGGACAGGCTGTCTTGTCAGGTCTTGGCAAGCATAGCTCTATCCCGACATGGGTATGGATTGTACTCACTAGGACTCTTAAGTATGGATTATACTCTGGAATGGCTTATTGTTTTGTCAGGATTTGGCAAAGGAACTCAATAAAACTCGAGTATGGTTTATGCCCAGTTTGAACTTCCTGGTATGGCTTATACCCGGAAAGTTAGGTCCCTCGTCAGGTTTTGGCAGGATGATTTGATCGTCCCTTGAGTATGGTTTATGCTCAAACAAACGCCCAAGCATGGTTTATGCTCGAAAATGTAATCGGTTTTGTTAGGTTTTGACATACCTGTTTGCTTTCTCTTCTTCGCAGGTATGGATTATACTTGCAGCTGGCAGGCCCGGCGTGGCCTTGGATTATCCAGAACACATCTTCCTTCAACCAGCAAGATATGTTCTGGGGGGCAAAGTGTTGACCCGCTTTTTAGTCAAAGCAGTCACACATGGAATCTCTTCTCAACAATACACTCAAGCGTTGGGAATATCGTTAGAAGACATGAAGTGATTTGGTTGAAATCGCATCACAAACAAAGAAAGGCCCGAAACTCCTACCAGATGACCTTTTTTGGGCCCGAAAACAGCGATTACGGAGCTGAGCTCTGTAACTCTTGTAGATCTCTGAATTAGCTTCAGTTTGAGCTTTGGTTTGGCTCAATCGGACTTACGGTTTGAAAGTTATGCCCGTTTCCGTGAACGTATGCAGAACCGGAAAACTTGGATTTGTGTAATTGAATCAACCCCTCGGATCGGATCGGAGGTTCCTGTTCGGATCGGACCCTATCTTCATGAGTTTGGCACAACACTTCCTGGCATGTGTGATTGGTTCGCCTCGGGTGGGGATGGCGGACCCGACCCGCTGCGCTTCGGATGCTCAGAAGAGCATTGACTCTTTCACTCGAGGATACCGGCTCGGTTCGGATAGGACGATCCGACCCGATCCGCCTGTAGCGAGCTTCACCTCAGCTTTGACCGAATCTTCAGGCATAACTACCTCCTGTTAATCCGGATCGGTTGCCACCTGTATGCACACGATCTGAAGGCCACTTCTCCACTCTCTCCGAGATGTCCTCTCCGCTCACCGCGTCACACCCGATCCGACCCGGATCAGAGCTCCCATCAGCTCCTCTACGCCTATAAATACACCACGAGATGGTCATTTCAAGGGACTTTTTCGGCACTAACACCTCGACCACCATTACCAAGTATTCAAGGACTTTGGGTACTCCTCAACTCAATCAAACACGAGGCTATCGTGCATAAATTCAATCTCTTTTCTCCTCTTCTTCATTACAACACAAGGTTATTGTGTATAATCGAATCTCACGGATTGTGAGACACCATTGTAATTGTAATTCCTCAGGATATGAGAAACTATAAAGTGGACGTAGGCTTGGATTGAGCCGAACCACTATAAAAATCTCGTGTGTTCCCTGTTTTTACTGCTTTTTATCTGTAATCTGTGATTTGTGAGGATTTCACGTAAAGTTTGGGTGTTAGGCCCAAATTTCGGTCTAACATTTTGGCGCGCCAGGAAGGGGGGCACACGATACAACTTCTTCTACTAGCTTGAACGGAAGCGGATTATTTGGCTATTGGATCAATGGTCAAGCGAAAGAAAGACGGAACCTTCTCTCGTGCTGAGGATGTTGGCACTGAAGGAACAAGGAACGAGGCAAGCCAGGAGGCTTCCTCTCATGAAAATCCATCAGCATACTTAACCAGAGATGAAATGGATGGCGTTCTCGATGAATTGAGAACCCAGATGGGTAGGCAAGATGATCTCCTCCGCAAACAACAGGAGATGATCGACCAATTCTTCGCTCGGATGGAAGGCAGGCCGAGCGGCAATGCACAACTCGTTGGAAATAGCACGGAAATAGCCCCAGCAGTAGCTGCAAACCGGATCGGTTCGGATCCGATCCAAACCGAGGGCCAAAATCTGAATTCAACGCAGATGGAAATGGGAGACATTCCCCACCGGATCGGTTCGGGCCCGATCCGAACAGCAACCCTGCATGAGTTTGGGGGCAGCAGCCTCCCCTCTGGAAATCAAGGCTTCGCTCCTGTTCGACCTACATCCGCACCGGTTCGGGTCGGAAATACCACACAAATTCAGCATCAAGCTCCCCGGTTCGGAACAGGCGAACCTGTTCGGATCGGCACCTCCGATCCGAACCGTGCACCTCTCCATAACCCCCCTCGCTTCTCCGAGCCGCAGCAAGGGGGCACCTCCGAACCGAACCGGATGACTTGCCAAGCTCCTTATACTCTTCCACACACTTCTGAACTTAACGCTGGGGGCACCAGCTCTGGGCTTGTCAACCTGCAACAGCTCTTTGAAGGCGATCGGCTCGCCAATCTCATTGAACGCCTCTCGAGAGGCCGCACCTATCAAAATGACATGGATGATGTCAATCACAATCCATTCACACAGGAAATCAGGAATTCCCGCAATCCTCCGGATTTCAAACTTCCACAACTGGAACCCTACAACGGCAGAACAGATCCTACTGTGCATCTCATGCGCTACAAACGGCATATGGAAGTTCAATCGGCGTCGGAAAACGTCATGGCTAAATGCTTTCCCCTCTTTTTGACTGATATTTCTGCTATGTGGTTTCGGCAGCTGGAATCTGAATCGATCAACAGCTGGAACATGTTGGTCGCTGGCTTTATTGAACAGTTTCGGGTCCATATCGCTCGACCCAAAAATGTCATGTCACTCACTACAATCAAGCAGAGACCCAAAGAAACTCTGCGATCATTTCTGGAAAGATTCAACATTGCAGCAGCATCAGTTGATCGGCCTGAGCCATCTATGGTATTGATGGCGGCAGTATCCGGCGTTCTAGACAACTCGGAGTTCAAGAAATCCTTGTACCGAGACCCACCAAGGAATCTCAGTGAATTCTATCTTGAATCGGATAGGTTTTTGCGTGAAGAAGACGCAACCTCCGAGAAGAAAGTTCTCGATGTTAACATGCTCAAAGACGGAGAACCGTCTGATTCTGACAAAGGCAAAGGAAAAGCTGCCGTCAAGAATGACCGCAACGCTCAGCCCCGGAGAGGGCCCAGATATGAAAAGTACACTGAACTCAATGCCCCACTCTCAGACATCTATCTGGACACAAACGGTGACGTCTCCTATCCAAAGCCTCCCAGGAGGGAGCCATCACAAAGAGAACGCGATTCTGGGAAATATTGCGTATTTCACGATATGGACGGTCATGACACAAATGACTGTAGACACTTGCGAGATCTGATTGAGGAACGGGTTAGACGTGGAGAGCTACCCGAGTATGTGAAACAACCAACACCTGTACCTGTGCTGCCACCACCTGCTCCCCGGAGAGGGAATGACCCTGGAACGAGCTCCCATCGGCTCGTCATCAAATGATCTGGATTGGATCACTCTGTGTTTCCTGCATTTCTTAGGATTTAAGATATGTCTCTTTGCTTTCTTTAGGTTTTCCGATTGGCTAAATCGGAGTACACACGTTCGGGGTTAGGATTTAGCTCCAAAACGTGCTCTGCACTCGATGACAAACCAATCAGGATTTGCTTTGGTTTTGTACTTTGAATTGAATAAGGAAGGACTTTCCGAGCATGGATTATGTTTGGAAATTTAAGTATCTTGTCAGGTTGTGGCAGGATTCTCAATCTCAGCTAAAGTATGGCTTATACTTATCTCGGACCCCTAGGCATGGATTATGCTTAGGGACAGGCTGTCTTGTCAGGTCTTGGCAAGCATAGCTCTATCCCGACATGGGTATGGATTGTACTCACTAGGACTCTTAAGTATGGATTATACTCTGGAATGGCTTATTGTTTTGTCAGGATTTGGCAAAGGAACTCAATAAAACTCGAGTATGGTTTATGCCCAGTTTGAACTTCCTGGTATGGCTTATACCCGGAAAGTTAGGTCCCTCGTCAGGTTTTGGCAGGATGATTTGATCGTCCCTTGAGTATGGTTTATGCTCAAACAAACGCCCAAGCATGGTTTATGCTCGAAAATGTAATCGGTTTTGTTAGGTTTTGACATACCTGTTTGCTTTCTCTTCTTCGCAGGTATGGATTATACTTGCAGCTGGCAGGCCCGGCGTGGCCTTGGATTATCCAGAACACATCTTCCTTCAACCAGCAAGATATGTTCTGGGGGGCAAAGTGTTGACCCGCTTTTTAGTCAAAGCAGTCACACATGGAATCTCTTCTCAACAATACACTCAAGCGTTGGGAATATCGTTAGAAGACATGAAGTGATTTGGTTGAAATCGCATCACAAACAAAGAAAGGCCCGAAACTCCTACCAGATGACCTTTTTTGGGCCCGAAAACAGCGATTACGGAGCTGAGCTCTGTAACTCTTGTAGATCTCTGAATTAGCTTCAGTTTGAGCTTTGGTTTGGCTCAATCGGACTTACGGTTTGAAAGTTATGCCCGTTTCCGTGAACGTATGCAGAACCGGAAAACTTGGATTTGTGTAATTGAATCAACCCCTCGGATCGGATCGGAGGTTCCTGTTCGGATCGGACCCTATCTTCATGAGTTTGGCACAACACTTCCTGGCATGTGTGATTGGTTCGCCTCGGGTGGGGATGGCGGACCCGACCCGCTGCGCTTCGGATGCTCAGAAGAGCATTGACTCTTTCACTCGAGGATACCGGCTCGGTTCGGATAGGACGATCCGACCCGATCCGCCTGTAGCGAGCTTCACCTCAGCTTTGACCGAATCTTCAGGCATAACTACCTCCTGTTAATCCGGATCGGTTGCCACCTGTATGCACACGATCTGAAGGCCACTTCTCCACTCTCTCCGAGATGTCCTCTCCGCTCACCGCGTCACACCCGATCCGACCCGGATCAGAGCTCCCATCAGCTCCTCTACGCCTATAAATACACCACGAGATGGTCATTTCAAGGGACTTTTTCGGCACTAACACCTCGACCACCATTACCAAGTATTCAAGGACTTTGGGTACTCCTCAACTCAATCAAACACGAGGCTATCGTGCATAAATTCAATCTCTTTTCTCCTCTTCTTCATTACAACACAAGGTTATTGTGTATAATCGAATCTCACGGATTGTGAGACACCATTGTAATTGTAATTCCTCAGGATATGAGAAACTATAAAGTGGACGTAGGCTTGGATTGAGCCGAACCACTATAAAAATCTCGTGTGTTCCCTGTTTTTACTGCTTTTTATCTGTAATCTGTGATTTGTGAGGATTTCACGTAAAGTTTGGGTGTTAGGCCCAAATTTCGGTCTAACATTTTGGCGCGCCAGGAAGGGGGGCACACGATACAACTTCTTCTACTAGCTTGAACGGAAGCGGATTATTTGGCTATTGGATCAATGGTCAAGCGAAAGAAAGACGGAACCTTCTCTCGTGCTGAGGATGTTGGCACTGAAGGAACAAGGAACGAGGCAAGCCAGGAGGCTTCCTCTCATGAAAATCCATCAGCATACTTAACCAGAGATGAAATGGATGGCGTTCTCGATGAATTGAGAACCCAGATGGGTAGGCAAGATGATCTCCTCCGCAAACAACAGGAGATGATCGACCAATTCTTCGCTCGGATGGAAGGCAGGCCGAGCGGCAATGCACAACTCGTTGGAAATAGCACGGAAATAGCCCCAGCAGTAGCTGCAAACCGGATCGGTTCGGATCCGATCCAAACCGAGGGCCAAAATCTGAATTCAACGCAGATGGAAATGGGAGACATTCCCCACCGGATCGGTTCGGGCCCGATCCGAACAGCAACCCTGCATGAGTTTGGGGGCAGCAGCCTCCCCTCTGGAAATCAAGGCTTCGCTCCTGTTCGACCTACATCCGCACCGGTTCGGGTCGGAAATACCACACAAATTCAGCATCAAGCTCCCCGGTTCGGAACAGGCGAACCTGTTCGGATCGGCACCTCCGATCCGAACCGTGCACCTCTCCATAACCCCCCTCGCTTCTCCGAGCCGCAGCAAGGGGGCACCTCCGAACCGAACCGGATGACTTGCCAAGCTCCTTATACTCTTCCACACACTTCTGAACTTAACGCTGGGGGCACCAGCTCTGGGCTTGTCAACCTGCAACAGCTCTTTGAAGGCGATCGGCTCGCCAATCTCATTGAACGCCTCTCGAGAGGCCGCACCTATCAAAATGACATGGATGATGTCAATCACAATCCATTCACACAGGAAATCAGGAATTCCCGCAATCCTCCGGATTTCAAACTTCCACAACTGGAACCCTACAACGGCAGAACAGATCCTACTGTGCATCTCATGCGCTACAAACGGCATATGGAAGTTCAATCGGCGTCGGAAAACGTCATGGCTAAATGCTTTCCCCTCTTTTTGACTGATATTTCTGCTATGTGGTTTCGGCAGCTGGAATCTGAATCGATCAACAGCTGGAACATGTTGGTCGCTGGCTTTATTGAACAGTTTCGGGTCCATATCGCTCGACCCAAAAATGTCATGTCACTCACTACAATCAAGCAGAGACCCAAAGAAACTCTGCGATCATTTCTGGAAAGATTCAACATTGCAGCAGCATCAGTTGATCGGCCTGAGCCATCTATGGTATTGATGGCGGCAGTATCCGGCGTTCTAGACAACTCGGAGTTCAAGAAATCCTTGTACCGAGACCCACCAAGGAATCTCAGTGAATTCTATCTTGAATCGGATAGGTTTTTGCGTGAAGAAGACGCAACCTCCGAGAAGAAAGTTCTCGATGTTAACATGCTCAAAGACGGAGAACCGTCTGATTCTGACAAAGGCAAAGGAAAAGCTGCCGTCAAGAATGACCGCAACGCTCAGCCCCGGAGAGGGCCCAGATATGAAAAGTACACTGAACTCAATGCCCCACTCTCAGACATCTATCTGGACACAAACGGTGACGTCTCCTATCCAAAGCCTCCCAGGAGGGAGCCATCACAAAGAGAACGCGATTCTGGGAAATATTGCGTATTTCACGATATGGACGGTCATGACACAAATGACTGTAGACACTTGCGAGATCTGATTGAGGAACGGGTTAGACGTGGAGAGCTACCCGAGTATGTGAAACAACCAACACCTGTACCTGTGCTGCCACCACCTGCTCCCCGGAGAGGGAATGACCCTGGAACGAGCTCCCATCGGCTCGTCATCAAATGATCTGGATTGGATCACTCTGTGTTTCCTGCATTTCTTAGGATTTAAGATATGTCTCTTTGCTTTCTTTAGGTTTTCCGATTGGCTAAATCGGAGTACACACGTTCGGGGTTAGGATTTAGCTCCAAAACGTGCTCTGCACTCGATGACAAACCAATCAGGATTTGCTTTGGTTTTGTACTTTGAATTGAATAAGGAAGGACTTTCCGAGCATGGATTATGTTTGGAAATTTAAGTATCTTGTCAGGTTGTGGCAGGATTCTCAATCTCAGCTAAAGTATGGCTTATACTTATCTCGGACCCCTAGGCATGGATTATGCTTAGGGACAGGCTGTCTTGTCAGGTCTTGGCAAGCATAGCTCTATCCCGACATGGGTATGGATTGTACTCACTAGGACTCTTAAGTATGGATTATACTCTGGAATGGCTTATTGTTTTGTCAGGATTTGGCAAAGGAACTCAATAAAACTCGAGTATGGTTTATGCCCAGTTTGAACTTCCTGGTATGGCTTATACCCGGAAAGTTAGGTCCCTCGTCAGGTTTTGGCAGGATGATTTGATCGTCCCTTGAGTATGGTTTATGCTCAAACAAACGCCCAAGCATGGTTTATGCTCGAAAATGTAATCGGTTTTGTTAGGTTTTGACATACCTGTTTGCTTTCTCTTCTTCGCAGGTATGGATTATACTTGCAGCTGGCAGGCCCGGCGTGGCCTTGGATTATCCAGAACACATCTTCCTTCAACCAGCAAGATATGTTCTGGGGGGCAAAGTGTTGACCCGCTTTTTAGTCAAAGCAGTCACACATGGAATCTCTTCTCAACAATACACTCAAGCGTTGGGAATATCGTTAGAAGACATGAAGTGATTTGGTTGAAATCGCATCACAAACAAAGAAAGGCCCGAAACTCCTACCAGATGACCTTTTTTGGGCCCGAAAACAGCGATTACGGAGCTGAGCTCTGTAACTCTTGTAGATCTCTGAATTAGCTTCAGTTTGAGCTTTGGTTTGGCTCAATCGGACTTACGGTTTGAAAGTTATGCCCGTTTCCGTGAACGTATGCAGAACCGGAAAACTTGGATTTGTGTAATTGAATCAACCCCTCGGATCGGATCGGAGGTTCCTGTTCGGATCGGACCCTATCTTCATGAGTTTGGCACAACACTTCCTGGCATGTGTGATTGGTTCGCCTCGGGTGGGGATGGCGGACCCGACCCGCTGCGCTTCGGATGCTCAGAAGAGCATTGACTCTTTCACTCGAGGATACCGGCTCGGTTCGGATAGGACGATCCGACCCGATCCGCCTGTAGCGAGCTTCACCTCAGCTTTGACCGAATCTTCAGGCATAACTACCTCCTGTTAATCCGGATCGGTTGCCACCTGTATGCACACGATCTGAAGGCCACTTCTCCACTCTCTCCGAGATGTCCTCTCCGCTCACCGCGTCACACCCGATCCGACCCGGATCAGAGCTCCCATCAGCTCCTCTACGCCTATAAATACACCACGAGATGGTCATTTCAAGGGACTTTTTCGGCACTAACACCTCGACCACCATTACCAAGTATTCAAGGACTTTGGGTACTCCTCAACTCAATCAAACACGAGGCTATCGTGCATAAATTCAATCTCTTTTCTCCTCTTCTTCATTACAACACAAGGTTATTGTGTATAATCGAATCTCACGGATTGTGAGACACCATTGTAATTGTAATTCCTCAGGATATGAGAAACTATAAAGTGGACGTAGGCTTGGATTGAGCCGAACCACTATAAAAATCTCGTGTGTTCCCTGTTTTTACTGCTTTTTATCTGTAATCTGTGATTTGTGAGGATTTCACGTAAAGTTTGGGTGTTAGGCCCAAATTTCGGTCTAACATTTTGGCGCGCCAGGAAGGGGGGCACACGATACAACTTCTTCTACTAGCTTGAACGGAAGCGGATTATTTGGCTATTGGATCAATGGTCAAGCGAAAGAAAGACGGAACCTTCTCTCGTGCTGAGGATGTTGGCACTGAAGGAACAAGGAACGAGGCAAGCCAGGAGGCTTCCTCTCATGAAAATCCATCAGCATACTTAACCAGAGATGAAATGGATGGCGTTCTCGATGAATTGAGAACCCAGATGGGTAGGCAAGATGATCTCCTCCGCAAACAACAGGAGATGATCGACCAATTCTTCGCTCGGATGGAAGGCAGGCCGAGCGGCAATGCACAACTCGTTGGAAATAGCACGGAAATAGCCCCAGCAGTAGCTGCAAACCGGATCGGTTCGGATCCGATCCAAACCGAGGGCCAAAATCTGAATTCAACGCAGATGGAAATGGGAGACATTCCCCACCGGATCGGTTCGGGCCCGATCCGAACAGCAACCCTGCATGAGTTTGGGGGCAGCAGCCTCCCCTCTGGAAATCAAGGCTTCGCTCCTGTTCGACCTACATCCGCACCGGTTCGGGTCGGAAATACCACACAAATTCAGCATCAAGCTCCCCGGTTCGGAACAGGCGAACCTGTTCGGATCGGCACCTCCGATCCGAACCGTGCACCTCTCCATAACCCCCCTCGCTTCTCCGAGCCGCAGCAAGGGGGCACCTCCGAACCGAACCGGATGACTTGCCAAGCTCCTTATACTCTTCCACACACTTCTGAACTTAACGCTGGGGGCACCAGCTCTGGGCTTGTCAACCTGCAACAGCTCTTTGAAGGCGATCGGCTCGCCAATCTCATTGAACGCCTCTCGAGAGGCCGCACCTATCAAAATGACATGGATGATGTCAATCACAATCCATTCACACAGGAAATCAGGAATTCCCGCAATCCTCCGGATTTCAAACTTCCACAACTGGAACCCTACAACGGCAGAACAGATCCTACTGTGCATCTCATGCGCTACAAACGGCATATGGAAGTTCAATCGGCGTCGGAAAACGTCATGGCTAAATGCTTTCCCCTCTTTTTGACTGATATTTCTGCTATGTGGTTTCGGCAGCTGGAATCTGAATCGATCAACAGCTGGAACATGTTGGTCGCTGGCTTTATTGAACAGTTTCGGGTCCATATCGCTCGACCCAAAAATGTCATGTCACTCACTACAATCAAGCAGAGACCCAAAGAAACTCTGCGATCATTTCTGGAAAGATTCAACATTGCAGCAGCATCAGTTGATCGGCCTGAGCCATCTATGGTATTGATGGCGGCAGTATCCGGCGTTCTAGACAACTCGGAGTTCAAGAAATCCTTGTACCGAGACCCACCAAGGAATCTCAGTGAATTCTATCTTGAATCGGATAGGTTTTTGCGTGAAGAAGACGCAACCTCCGAGAAGAAAGTTCTCGATGTTAACATGCTCAAAGACGGAGAACCGTCTGATTCTGACAAAGGCAAAGGAAAAGCTGCCGTCAAGAATGACCGCAACGCTCAGCCCCGGAGAGGGCCCAGATATGAAAAGTACACTGAACTCAATGCCCCACTCTCAGACATCTATCTGGACACAAACGGTGACGTCTCCTATCCAAAGCCTCCCAGGAGGGAGCCATCACAAAGAGAACGCGATTCTGGGAAATATTGCGTATTTCACGATATGGACGGTCATGACACAAATGACTGTAGACACTTGCGAGATCTGATTGAGGAACGGGTTAGACGTGGAGAGCTACCCGAGTATGTGAAACAACCAACACCTGTACCTGTGCTGCCACCACCTGCTCCCCGGAGAGGGAATGACCCTGGAACGAGCTCCCATCGGCTCGTCATCAAATGATCTGGATTGGATCACTCTGTGTTTCCTGCATTTCTTAGGATTTAAGATATGTCTCTTTGCTTTCTTTAGGTTTTCCGATTGGCTAAATCGGAGTACACACGTTCGGGGTTAGGATTTAGCTCCAAAACGTGCTCTGCACTCGATGACAAACCAATCAGGATTTGCTTTGGTTTTGTACTTTGAATTGAATAAGGAAGGACTTTCCGAGCATGGATTATGTTTGGAAATTTAAGTATCTTGTCAGGTTGTGGCAGGATTCTCAATCTCAGCTAAAGTATGGCTTATACTTATCTCGGACCCCTAGGCATGGATTATGCTTAGGGACAGGCTGTCTTGTCAGGTCTTGGCAAGCATAGCTCTATCCCGACATGGGTATGGATTGTACTCACTAGGACTCTTAAGTATGGATTATACTCTGGAATGGCTTATTGTTTTGTCAGGATTTGGCAAAGGAACTCAATAAAACTCGAGTATGGTTTATGCCCAGTTTGAACTTCCTGGTATGGCTTATACCCGGAAAGTTAGGTCCCTCGTCAGGTTTTGGCAGGATGATTTGATCGTCCCTTGAGTATGGTTTATGCTCAAACAAACGCCCAAGCATGGTTTATGCTCGAAAATGTAATCGGTTTTGTTAGGTTTTGACATACCTGTTTGCTTTCTCTTCTTCGCAGGTATGGATTATACTTGCAGCTGGCAGGCCCGGCGTGGCCTTGGATTATCCAGAACACATCTTCCTTCAACCAGCAAGATATGTTCTGGGGGGCAAAGTGTTGACCCGCTTTTTAGTCAAAGCAGTCACACATGGAATCTCTTCTCAACAATACACTCAAGCGTTGGGAATATCGTTAGAAGACATGAAGTGATTTGGTTGAAATCGCATCACAAACAAAGAAAGGCCCGAAACTCCTACCAGATGACCTTTTTTGGGCCCGAAAACAGCGATTACGGAGCTGAGCTCTGTAACTCTTGTAGATCTCTGAATTAGCTTCAGTTTGAGCTTTGGTTTGGCTCAATCGGACTTACGGTTTGAAAGTTATGCCCGTTTCCGTGAACGTATGCAGAACCGGAAAACTTGGATTTGTGTAATTGAATCAACCCCTCGGATCGGATCGGAGGTTCCTGTTCGGATCGGACCCTATCTTCATGAGTTTGGCACAACACTTCCTGGCATGTGTGATTGGTTCGCCTCGGGTGGGGATGGCGGACCCGACCCGCTGCGCTTCGGATGCTCAGAAGAGCATTGACTCTTTCACTCGAGGATACCGGCTCGGTTCGGATAGGACGATCCGACCCGATCCGCCTGTAGCGAGCTTCACCTCAGCTTTGACCGAATCTTCAGGCATAACTACCTCCTGTTAATCCGGATCGGTTGCCACCTGTATGCACACGATCTGAAGGCCACTTCTCCACTCTCTCCGAGATGTCCTCTCCGCTCACCGCGTCACACCCGATCCGACCCGGATCAGAGCTCCCATCAGCTCCTCTACGCCTATAAATACACCACGAGATGGTCATTTCAAGGGACTTTTTCGGCACTAACACCTCGACCACCATTACCAAGTATTCAAGGACTTTGGGTACTCCTCAACTCAATCAAACACGAGGCTATCGTGCATAAATTCAATCTCTTTTCTCCTCTTCTTCATTACAACACAAGGTTATTGTGTATAATCGAATCTCACGGATTGTGAGACACCATTGTAATTGTAATTCCTCAGGATATGAGAAACTATAAAGTGGACGTAGGCTTGGATTGAGCCGAACCACTATAAAAATCTCGTGTGTTCCCTGTTTTTACTGCTTTTTATCTGTAATCTGTGATTTGTGAGGATTTCACGTAAAGTTTGGGTGTTAGGCCCAAATTTCGGTCTAACATTTTGGCGCGCCAGGAAGGGGGGCACACGATACAACTTCTTCTACTAGCTTGAACGGAAGCGGATTATTTGGCTATTGGATCAATGGTCAAGCGAAAGAAAGACGGAACCTTCTCTCGTGCTGAGGATGTTGGCACTGAAGGAACAAGGAACGAGGCAAGCCAGGAGGCTTCCTCTCATGAAAATCCATCAGCATACTTAACCAGAGATGAAATGGATGGCGTTCTCGATGAATTGAGAACCCAGATGGGTAGGCAAGATGATCTCCTCCGCAAACAACAGGAGATGATCGACCAATTCTTCGCTCGGATGGAAGGCAGGCCGAGCGGCAATGCACAACTCGTTGGAAATAGCACGGAAATAGCCCCAGCAGTAGCTGCAAACCGGATCGGTTCGGATCCGATCCAAACCGAGGGCCAAAATCTGAATTCAACGCAGATGGAAATGGGAGACATTCCCCACCGGATCGGTTCGGGCCCGATCCGAACAGCAACCCTGCATGAGTTTGGGGGCAGCAGCCTCCCCTCTGGAAATCAAGGCTTCGCTCCTGTTCGACCTACATCCGCACCGGTTCGGGTCGGAAATACCACACAAATTCAGCATCAAGCTCCCCGGTTCGGAACAGGCGAACCTGTTCGGATCGGCACCTCCGATCCGAACCGTGCACCTCTCCATAACCCCCCTCGCTTCTCCGAGCCGCAGCAAGGGGGCACCTCCGAACCGAACCGGATGACTTGCCAAGCTCCTTATACTCTTCCACACACTTCTGAACTTAACGCTGGGGGCACCAGCTCTGGGCTTGTCAACCTGCAACAGCTCTTTGAAGGCGATCGGCTCGCCAATCTCATTGAACGCCTCTCGAGAGGCCGCACCTATCAAAATGACATGGATGATGTCAATCACAATCCATTCACACAGGAAATCAGGAATTCCCGCAATCCTCCGGATTTCAAACTTCCACAACTGGAACCCTACAACGGCAGAACAGATCCTACTGTGCATCTCATGCGCTACAAACGGCATATGGAAGTTCAATCGGCGTCGGAAAACGTCATGGCTAAATGCTTTCCCCTCTTTTTGACTGATATTTCTGCTATGTGGTTTCGGCAGCTGGAATCTGAATCGATCAACAGCTGGAACATGTTGGTCGCTGGCTTTATTGAACAGTTTCGGGTCCATATCGCTCGACCCAAAAATGTCATGTCACTCACTACAATCAAGCAGAGACCCAAAGAAACTCTGCGATCATTTCTGGAAAGATTCAACATTGCAGCAGCATCAGTTGATCGGCCTGAGCCATCTATGGTATTGATGGCGGCAGTATCCGGCGTTCTAGACAACTCGGAGTTCAAGAAATCCTTGTACCGAGACCCACCAAGGAATCTCAGTGAATTCTATCTTGAATCGGATAGGTTTTTGCGTGAAGAAGACGCAACCTCCGAGAAGAAAGTTCTCGATGTTAACATGCTCAAAGACGGAGAACCGTCTGATTCTGACAAAGGCAAAGGAAAAGCTGCCGTCAAGAATGACCGCAACGCTCAGCCCCGGAGAGGGCCCAGATATGAAAAGTACACTGAACTCAATGCCCCACTCTCAGACATCTATCTGGACACAAACGGTGACGTCTCCTATCCAAAGCCTCCCAGGAGGGAGCCATCACAAAGAGAACGCGATTCTGGGAAATATTGCGTATTTCACGATATGGACGGTCATGACACAAATGACTGTAGACACTTGCGAGATCTGATTGAGGAACGGGTTAGACGTGGAGAGCTACCCGAGTATGTGAAACAACCAACACCTGTACCTGTGCTGCCACCACCTGCTCCCCGGAGAGGGAATGACCCTGGAACGAGCTCCCATCGGCTCGTCATCAAATGATCTGGATTGGATCACTCTGTGTTTCCTGCATTTCTTAGGATTTAAGATATGTCTCTTTGCTTTCTTTAGGTTTTCCGATTGGCTAAATCGGAGTACACACGTTCGGGGTTAGGATTTAGCTCCAAAACGTGCTCTGCACTCGATGACAAACCAATCAGGATTTGCTTTGGTTTTGTACTTTGAATTGAATAAGGAAGGACTTTCCGAGCATGGATTATGTTTGGAAATTTAAGTATCTTGTCAGGTTGTGGCAGGATTCTCAATCTCAGCTAAAGTATGGCTTATACTTATCTCGGACCCCTAGGCATGGATTATGCTTAGGGACAGGCTGTCTTGTCAGGTCTTGGCAAGCATAGCTCTATCCCGACATGGGTATGGATTGTACTCACTAGGACTCTTAAGTATGGATTATACTCTGGAATGGCTTATTGTTTTGTCAGGATTTGGCAAAGGAACTCAATAAAACTCGAGTATGGTTTATGCCCAGTTTGAACTTCCTGGTATGGCTTATACCCGGAAAGTTAGGTCCCTCGTCAGGTTTTGGCAGGATGATTTGATCGTCCCTTGAGTATGGTTTATGCTCAAACAAACGCCCAAGCATGGTTTATGCTCGAAAATGTAATCGGTTTTGTTAGGTTTTGACATACCTGTTTGCTTTCTCTTCTTCGCAGGTATGGATTATACTTGCAGCTGGCAGGCCCGGCGTGGCCTTGGATTATCCAGAACACATCTTCCTTCAACCAGCAAGATATGTTCTGGGGGGCAAAGTGTTGACCCGCTTTTTAGTCAAAGCAGTCACACATGGAATCTCTTCTCAACAATACACTCAAGCGTTGGGAATATCGTTAGAAGACATGAAGTGATTTGGTTGAAATCGCATCACAAACAAAGAAAGGCCCGAAACTCCTACCAGATGACCTTTTTTGGGCCCGAAAACAGCGATTACGGAGCTGAGCTCTGTAACTCTTGTAGATCTCTGAATTAGCTTCAGTTTGAGCTTTGGTTTGGCTCAATCGGACTTACGGTTTGAAAGTTATGCCCGTTTCCGTGAACGTATGCAGAACCGGAAAACTTGGATTTGTGTAATTGAATCAACCCCTCGGATCGGATCGGAGGTTCCTGTTCGGATCGGACCCTATCTTCATGAGTTTGGCACAACACTTCCTGGCATGTGTGATTGGTTCGCCTCGGGTGGGGATGGCGGACCCGACCCGCTGCGCTTCGGATGCTCAGAAGAGCATTGACTCTTTCACTCGAGGATACCGGCTCGGTTCGGATAGGACGATCCGACCCGATCCGCCTGTAGCGAGCTTCACCTCAGCTTTGACCGAATCTTCAGGCATAACTACCTCCTGTTAATCCGGATCGGTTGCCACCTGTATGCACACGATCTGAAGGCCACTTCTCCACTCTCTCCGAGATGTCCTCTCCGCTCACCGCGTCACACCCGATCCGACCCGGATCAGAGCTCCCATCAGCTCCTCTACGCCTATAAATACACCACGAGATGGTCATTTCAAGGGACTTTTTCGGCACTAACACCTCGACCACCATTACCAAGTATTCAAGGACTTTGGGTACTCCTCAACTCAATCAAACACGAGGCTATCGTGCATAAATTCAATCTCTTTTCTCCTCTTCTTCATTACAACACAAGGTTATTGTGTATAATCGAATCTCACGGATTGTGAGACACCATTGTAATTGTAATTCCTCAGGATATGAGAAACTATAAAGTGGACGTAGGCTTGGATTGAGCCGAACCACTATAAAAATCTCGTGTGTTCCCTGTTTTTACTGCTTTTTATCTGTAATCTGTGATTTGTGAGGATTTCACGTAAAGTTTGGGTGTTAGGCCCAAATTTCGGTCTAACAATCACATAGTCCACAGGATTCCTCTAGTAGTGTTGGTGATGTGCACAATCCTAAAGAAGATTCAGTTCAAGGTGGAGCTGAAGGAAGACCGGGTGATGGTATTGCTACTCGGGTTGGTCGGCGTGCTATAAGGCTACCCGAAAGATATGGTGATTGGAACTATCTTAGCTTTTGTGAGAATTTGGACTATGCTCTTCATGTAGTCCAAGATGAGCCGATGGACATTGATGACGTCATGGGTTCGAGTGATAGCACGAAGTGGATTTGCGCCATGAAGGAAGAGATGCAATCGTTGATGAAGAACCAGACTTGGGAGTTGGTTCCACTTCCTCAAGGAAACCGTGCTATTGTGTGCAAATGGATATATAAGGTGAAGGACGATGGAAGATACAAAGCTAGGCTAGTGGCTAAGGGGTTTGCACAGAGGAAAGGAAAGGAGTATGATGAGATCTTCGCACCGGTTGTGAGGCATACTTCTATCCGGATAATACTTGCATTAGTTGCTATTTACGACTTGGAGTTGGAGCAACTAGATGTGAAAACCGCCTTCTTGCATGAAGACTTGGATGAAGACATCTACATGGAGCAACCGGAAGGGTTTGTTGTAGAAGGTAAGTCAGAACTAGTTTGCAAGTTGAAGAAATCACTCTATGGTTTGAAGCAATCACCTAGGCAATGGTACAAGAGATTTGATCATTTCATGCTTGAAAATGGCTTCCATCGAAGCATCAAGGATGCTTGCGTTTACTTCAAGAGGTTAGGAAATGATTGTTGGGTGTATTTACTCTTGTATGTGGACAATATGCTCATTGCTTCTAAGGACAAGGAAGAAATCAACAAGTTGAAAGAGAAATTAAAGGCGGAGTTCGAGATGAAAGACCTTGGAGAAGCAAAGAAGATCTTGGGCATGGAGATTGTAAGGGACCGAAAGCGTTTTGAGTTGAGATTGACTCAAAAGGAGTACATTAAGAAGGTGCTTTGTCGATTTAACATGGAGAATGCAAAGGCGTTAAATACACCTTTACCTTTACATATGAAGCTTTCGGATAAGGGATCACCTATCGGAGAGAAAGACAAGGCTTATATGGCAAAGGTGTCATATGCAAGTGCGGTTGGTAGCTTAATGTATGCCATGGTGTGTACAAGGCACGATATTGCAAATGCCGTCGGGGTGGTTAGTCGGTATATGGCTAATCCGGGGAAATCGCATTGGGAAGCCGTGAAGGCTATATTGAGATACTTGAAAGGCACAGCATCTCATGGTCTTGTTTTTGGTGGTAGTGATGGATTGAGTTGCAAGTTAGTTGGTTATTGTGACTCGGACTACGCCGGTGATAGGGATCAGAGGAAATCAACTTCCGGATATGTCTTCACACTTGGTGGTACGGCCATTAGTTGGAGATCGAGATTGCAGACCGTAGTTGCTTTATCCACTACGGAGGCGGAGTTGATAACCGCTGTGGAAGCAGCAAAGGAGGCACTCTATTTGAAGCGACTATTGTGTGACTTGGGTTTCGAACATGAGAGTATTGATGTTGGATGTGATAGCCAAAGTGCTATACATTTGGCGGAGAATTTGGCGTTTAGCTCACGAACGAAGCATATTGAAGTGAGAGAGTCATTTCTAGTAGCCATGGACGAAGACAAGCAAGTATGCCTTCGGAAAGTGCACACAAAGGATAACGCGGCGGACATGTTCACTAAGACATTGCCGGTTGGGAAGTTCGAGCATTGCTCGAACTTAATTCGCTTGGAGAGATGCTAGGTGCCACGAGGTGGCACAGTTGAGAGAGAAACTTAGGTGTAGAAGAGTATCGGTGAGAGGTTGTTGTTCTATCTTCATGGTAAGTACTCGTTTTCACTCCCGAGTACATTGTCTTTCGGTTGGACTGGTTTAGGAGTTGGATGTTTCAACACTTTATTGACGGGTGGGGGCTATGCCTGAACTCGTTAGTGAAGTGCAATGGGCAGTGGCTATGCCGGAGTTCATTGGGGAAACATTCAAGCTTTCTTGATTGAAGATAGAAGGAAATGCTTTGGTGCATTGAAGGTTGTGATGTAGATGGATATAGTATCGAGGTGGAGTGTTGAAGTATGCGATACTATTGTAGAGAATATTTTGGATCTGGAGAATATTTTGGATCTGGAGGATATTTTGGATCTAGAGAATATTTTGGATCTAGAGGATATTTTGGATCTAGAGAATATTTTGGATCTAGAGGATATTTTGGAGGAAATTTTGGGAATTTCCATATACTTCTCTATGCCTATATAAGCTACATCGAATACAAAAGGAGGTGGATCACAAATCAAGAGATTAGATCTAAGTTTATTCTAATTAGGGTTTAGGCAATCCTAATCTTCTTCAATTCCTTTCTCCACAAAATCAAAATTTTCTAGTAAATTTGATCATTTTAATCAATCTCTTGTACTCTTCTATTGATATTAATAAAGGTTTCTCTCTCAAAGTGGACGTACACTGACAAGACGTCGGTGGAACCACTATAAATCCCTGTGTGATTTAGTTTCTCGTTATTGCTCTATTATTTCCATTGTTTGGTGATTGTGATTGGCTTGGATAAGGTTGAGATTGTTCGATTGGTTGTTTTTGCACTATTACCATGATCTCGTTTTCCGCGGCGTTGGGGATTTTTGATTTGAGCGGTCTTGAATCAAAATTTCTCCACAACACAAATAATGCCTGAAATCCCAGAAAGTGCTGAAACTTGGAATTTACAACTAACACTACGTGAGGCTAGAATCAATAACATGTTTGTAGATTGTTTAAAAGAACTGATTTTGCTGGCAAAAAGATAACATCAAAAATAGTTTTTTTTAATAGTTGACATCATTTCACTAGCTATGCGAAGAATACTAATACTGATGTTAACCAAACTTGTCCACTTTTCTAATTAAATAAACCATTGTAAATTTTAATTGCATAAAATTCCATCTGCCAGGTTCAAAAAGGAAAACATTATTTATTATGAAAAAAGGAACAAAATAACTAATAAATGATTCATAATGATAGGAATAATACTTCAATACTTGCTAAAATAAAAATACTTACCCAAGTAAACTCTCTATTTCCTTGTTACCACAATCAAATAGAATGTAACAGTGACATTCCTTCCATTGAGAATTTTTAAGATGAATAGTTTTTCCATCTTTGTTTCTTCTTATGCCAATAGGATATTCCAGGTTTTGTGGACATGTTTCAAATTGCATTTTTCTTGCTCTATCACCACCTAAGAACCTTGAATAGAATATCAAACATTCCTCTGCAAGATAACCTTCAGCAATGGATGCCTCAGGTTTACTTTTGTTGCGAACATATGATTTCAGTTTACAAAGATAACGCTCAATAGGAAACATACAACGAACATGTGCAGGTCCACCATATTCAAGTTCCTTGCATAAATGAACTAGCAAGTGCACCAATGTATCGAAGAAAGCATTTGGGAATATCATTTCAAATTGACAAAGAATTTCCATAATTTCCTTTTGTAGCCTCTTGAGATCAGCCAAATCGATACTTTTACTCCAAGGACTTCTTAGAAATGCACTTAATTTTATCATAGGTATTGCAACTTCAGGTTTTACGGATTTCTTCACGGCAAACTGCAGTATGTAGTGGAGAAGAAAATGAGCATCATGGCTCTTATACCCTGCAATTTTCCTCTCTTTCTTGTTTACATACCGGCTGATATTAGCTGCACAACCATAAGGCAGTTTAGCGTTCTCCAACACCCAGCAAAATAGTTCTTTCTCCTTGTTCATCAGTTCAAATATAGCATCCCTCATCTCAAGGTAATTCCCATCAGTTGATAGAACCGGATGAAGGACCTCCCTGATGCATATCTCTTGTAAATCATACCGAGCATTTAAATGGTCTTTCGACTTCCCATCAATATTTAAAGTACCAAGTATGTTATCACAAATGTTTTTCTCTATGTGCATAACATCAAGGTTATGTCGGCATACATTTTGACTCCAATATGGTAAATTAAAAAATATTGACTTTTTTTTAAAGGAGATTCATTTTTATGCTTCTTGACCTCTTTCTTCCCAAAAATATTTTCATACCCAGCCAACAATTGTTCAATGTCAGTCCCGGATAAAATACCGAGAGGTGTTCCCATTTCAATTTCACCATTGAACCTTTTCTTATCAAACCTCCACTTGTGTCCCGGGTCTAAAAATTTCCTATGATTCATGTAGCAAATTTTTCTACTATGTTTCATGTAAGTTGAAGAAGTCTCGAAATGGCATACGGGACAAGCCAAATAACCCTTCGTGCTCCAGCAGGATAACATTGCATAGCCCGGAAAGTCGTTGATCGTCCATAACACGTTTGCACGTAATGTGAAATCATCACCAGTGAAGGCATCGTAAGTTTTTATGCCAAGATTCCATAATTCTTTCAATTCTACGATAAGAGGCTGCATGTAGACATCAATGTAATTGTTAGGAGACTCTGGACTAGGGATAAGGGTTGAAAGTATCAAATTTTCTGCCTTCATGCATAACCAAGGTGGTAGGTTATAATTTACCAATACGATTGGCCATGTGATGTGTTGTGTAGTCATTGTACAAAAAGGACTGAATCCATCAGATGCTACTCCCAACCTGATATTTCTTTCTGCTGAAAAATGAGGATAATTGGCATCCATAGTCTTCCATACCTCGCCATCAGCTGGATGTCGAAGTCTGCCATCATTTTTTCGTCCCACTGCATGCCATAACATAAGTTCTGCGTACTCTTTTGACATGAACATCCTTTGCAACCTTGGTTTTAGTGGAAAATAGTGCATCACTTTTGCTGGTACTTTGTCAATCTGCTTCTCCGAATCTTTGTCAATAGCCACTTTCTCTTCTGGTATAACCCACCTTGGAAAACCACAACTTTTGCAGTTATTTTCCTTTTCATTTTCTGCCCAATGTAGCATGCAGTCATTTGGACATGCATGTATTCTTTGGTAATCGAGGCCTAAATCTTTATTGATATTTTTGGTAGCATTGGAAGATAAAGGGATGTAGGCTTATGAAAAAGCTTCTTTCATCAACTCTAATAAACCGATGAATGCAGACTCAGTGATTCTATGTAGGCATTTTAAAGAATAAAGTCTGACAATGAAACTTAATCACGAAAATTTATTACACCCGGGATATATTGGTTGTTTTCCCTCTTCAACACATTGATGAAATTTTCTAACATCGACATCTATTCCATTTGACCCATCAGAAGATCCATCTTCATTGTTCTGCATATTTCCACAAGTACTTGCAACATCTCATCGGGATTATCTCCAAAATTTATTCCTGCTTCACAACCCATATTGTTATCGCTCATTTCAGGATCTAAACAGGGAACTTCACAAATCCATTTCATGTACAATTCAGATGGACCATTCCAAATTAGATGGTTGTAGACTACTTCTTGACAATGCCACTTGCGATTATGACACTTTTTGCAAGGGCATGTACTTTCATCACCTACCGTAAATCTAGAAAAAAATATTTTGAATAAAAAGTTTCACTCCACTGATGTACCCTTCACTGAACTTAGGAAGTTCTGCCCATAGTTTTTCCTTGTCGTTCATTGAGTGATACCTTAAAGCAGTAAATTAGGCACAAGTAAAGCAGTATATTACGCAACACAACAATCAAATCAAAAAAATTGAAATATACATTGAGTGATACCTGAAGCAGCAGATTAAATCGAAGCCCTAACTGAAATCTAAAACCCAAACGAACCCCTATTGAAGACCTAATTGAAACACCGAAGCCCTAATTGAACTTGAACTCGAACTTTGCCCTACTCGAACCCTAATTAAGCTTGTAAACTTGAACATTTAGCCCTAATTGAACCTGAGAGTGAGTGTGTGAGAGGTTGAGCAGTGGAGTACTTTGTTAAATTTCGATTGAAACTTTCAATATTTTTTTAATTTTCCCCCTTTTGTTTTTGCTTCTCGCCGTAAATATTATTTCATGCGCGGATTGCTAATCTGGACTAAACATTTTTTCACGTGGATCGCTAACCTGGACTGTTGGATCATGTTGATGCGGATTGATAATTTTATTCACGAGGCTACTACAACACATGTTTATATATATGCTAAAACATTTAAGCGTGCGTTGCAATAGACAAAAACCAACATAGAAATGGCAACATTGTAGCTAGCAACATCATGCATTTTCGTTGTGATAGGCCATCTATGGCGTAGTGGATGTGAATGATGCAAGCCTATTCTAAACACGAGCGAATAGGCACATGCTTCGCGCGTGACCATGGCACGATGTGTTCTTTCTAGTATACTAAAAAAAACTTTGCAGAGAGTAAAGATATGCTAAAAAAACAACTTTGCGGAAAGTAAAGAATAAACTTACAATTTAAAGATGTGGTAGAGGTGGTTTAGATATAAAATTGTATAAACTGGTAAACAAGCCTTGAAAGGTTGAAGTGGAGAAGAACTTGATTTTGTGAAACAGATAAAACATGGCATCCTATTTATAGAGAGGAGAAGATGTTTGAGGGGATTTGGGGCATGATATACGTATGGGAAATTAATTATAGAAATGAATGATATTATATATATATATAGGAAGAGAATTGGTCAAAGAATTAATGATAATTAATAAATGTTATAATTATAATTGATGTACGCCGATTTCAAGGGGTTGACTGCTTTTAGATAAAGTGATTAAAATATATACACATAAAAAGAGAAATGGTTAAAGAATTAATGCCAATTAATATACATTACAATTATAATTAATGTACGCAAATTTCAAGGGATTGACTGTTTTAAATAAAGTGATTAAAAATGGCGCGTACGTATTATATAAAGTAAAGTAGGAAATAAAGTTTTAAAAAAAGCCACATAAAGTAGAAAATAAGTAAGGATTTCAAATATGAAAATATGATTAAGTAGAACAAATTTGCGGAATTAATATATGTATTAGAAATTAATTATAGAAATTAATGATATTAAAAATGTATACATATAAGAAGAGAAATGGTCAAAGAACTAATGATAATTAAAGTATGCGAATTTCAAGGGATTGACTGCTTCTAAATAAAGCGATTATAAAAAATGGCGTATAGATATTTTGTAAAGTCAAGTAGGAAATAAAGTTTAAAGAAAAAGCTATATAAAGCAGAAAATATGTAAACATATAAATGATATTAAAAATAAATTTGCGGAATTGATATATGTATCAGAAATTAATTATAGAAATAAATGATATTATAAATATATACATATAAGAAGAGAAATGGTCAAAGAATTAATGATAATTAACGTACGTGAATTTCAATGGATTGACTGCTTCTGTAACAACCCGAATTTTTAATAACATGTTATAACATAAATCAAGGCAGAACTAAATTTTTAAAATCTGAATCAAGGGAAACGGGCTGCGCCATTGTGTTCGTCTCGGAAAAGTACGCGAAATAGAGTCCGAGTTTTCGAAAATCGGAGTCCGTATGAAGAAGATATGGACAAACGAAGTTAGGCAGAAAAACCGAAAACCAGCCAGAATGCACTGGCGCACTTGTGAAGTGCACCAGTACAAAAATACACTGGCGCACTTGGCAAGTGCGCCCAGCAGCCTGCACAGCGTTCTGGTTTGACCCTGGCTTGCCTGGTGCACCTGTTTTGGTTCTCTGGTCTGTTCTGCTGGCCTATGACGATTTTTGATGGTTCAGATCTAAATTAGGGTTAATCCTATGGCCTAAACTAGTCTCTACACCTATAAAAACACACTATACCTAGCCTAAACCATCACAAATCATCCTAACAACTAAATTCTGCCAAAATGCTCCCTAATCATGGCCTCCATCTTCATCTTGAGAGCTTCTAAGACGAAAAGGAGCAAGCTTTCTTCTTTCTATCAAAGGAGCTACTTATTCTCAAGGCTATTTGTGTTACTACATCATTCCTAGAGCTTCTACGACGTCTCTGTCTTGTTTTATTTGGTTCTAGTTCTCATAGCCACGCTTTGTAAGCCCCACTCTACTCTTAGATTTAAACTATGAAGTTAATATGATCATGTAGCAAGTTGAAATGAGACTTTTGGGTATAATGTTTGTCTTGGGGCTAGATTTGTATGCATAGATCCATTTATGACTCTTTTGATCTATGATTGTGGCACTATCATGAACCTAGTACCATTTACCTTGATTTTTGGGTAGAAAGCTATGAGCTTTATTTGGGGATTATGCATAATGCGACATAGAACCCCTCATAACCTTGATGTTAACTTGCATATGATATTAAACTACATGCTACCCACAAGTTTATCACTCTATGTCAACTATTATCATGTTTCACCTTTTCCTATGATGTTGAACTACATGCTACCTAAAAGTTTATTTTCTAAGTCTGATGTCATACATGTTTTGAGGCCAATAATCCTATATGCTAGTTGTGATGAACACCTTTGCCTCAAATATCATCATATTTAACTTATGACCAACTTTACCAACCTTATGCCCCTCTTGGTCATATTTTTATGCTCCTTGATTCACTTGTGTTGATGCGAATTTACGTGCGATGGGGATACGTTATGGGTAGTTAGGCAAACTTGAAATAACATGAAAACATGACTTGAAATGTGACATGAAATTTTATTATGCTTGAAAACTTGAATATGGTCATGACATGTAGAAAACCATAAAGTGGCCAACTCGAGGTTGGGTTGAGTTTGTAGCGTAAATCTGGCCGGAACCGCCCGGCAAATCCAGTGGCTACAAACAATAGGATCCAATGTGAGAAGTTGGTCACATCGCGCATGAAACCCGAGGTTAGACTAGGTTGTGGTGTAAAGCTGTCCGGACCCGCCCGGCATATCCAGTAACCACAACAAAGTCTAATGTGAGAGGTTGGGTGCATTAAATTAATTAATGCCACATGTTAGTGTTAAGTCATGAACCACTTGGATACACTTAACCAACTTGATACATGACTGGATAGGGTTAACCACACTTAACCCGTTAGAAACCCTAGTCACGCGGTCCTTTTCAGCAGTAACCCTCTTGGATGTATCACGATACCCTAGGGACTAGGCTAGGGTGGTGCACGATTACTGGGCTGATTGTAAGCGACCAGAACGACGACTAAGTAGGTGCGCCGGTGTAGGTTCAGGCGGACTATGGTCGTGCACGTAGTCCGGAGTTGAAAAAGCAGGCACGGGCACCAGTAGGTTCAGACTGTGTGTGCTTGATTCGTGTCAGTGGTTGGCACCCTAGGACTTGATAAACCCAAGGGTGGACCTAGCACAGTTTGACTACATTTCGTGATTGGGCCGTATGACACCGACACTTGACGAGTTAGGCTTATAGGAAGCCGATCGACTAGACCGTGTAGTTGGACCCCGACTTGGGTCACCTCATGATATTGCGCCATGGGATCATTTCTTGTTTATACTTGACATGGGTTAGAATACTAGTACTGTGGGTGCAAAACTAAACCTTGTATATGCGATGCCACACTTGATCTACCTTGTTATCCATTTATCATGCCAGTTAGTTACCATCTTTATGTTTCATCTCAGTTTCTCATGTTTAGTTAACTTCAGTAGTTTTTATACTAATAGTAGGTAGGACTTACCAGTCTTTATGACTGACCCTTTTTCTTTCGCCTCTTTTCTTCCGTTCCCCCCCCCACAAGGTTCTCAGGGAGGGAACACTTGTGCTTAGCTTGGACATTTGGCTTGCTTTCTTGACATCTCATGTACGGTCTGGATTTGAGTTTGCTATGGCTTCATCACATCTATCTTGGGGATAGTTTACTTTATGTTATTTTCAGTTTATGTTTTCTAGACTTGTGGTAGTTGGAAAATAATGACTAAGTACTTTGATGTAAGTTGACTATTTGGTTTTGAAATGGTTAAGTATGGTTTTTAAATCTCTACCGCTGCTTTACTTATTTATTTATCTAAGTTCTGTCTTGTGATATCTCTGTGCATGTTTACCTAGACAACACCCCTCCAAAGCTAGTGCCAGCACTCGTGAGTGTGGCCCTGGCGGAGGTGGGGTGTTACATTTGGTATCAGAGCATGAGGTTTTACTAGACCGGACAAAAGTTTTAAAAACCCTTTTTGAAAAACTATTTTCAAAACCAATTAAGTATTTTTCCAAGGAAAGTCTAGTTTATTTTACAAGGCTATTCCCCAAAAGCCATTAGCACTATCCTTCGTTTCCTCGTTCTAAATCTATCTTTTCATTTTTCAGCATTGCCGATCTTAACCTTCCTGAGGGAGTAACCATACCCGGATTGTTCCGAAGGTACTTGGAAGCTAGGGCCAATGATGCGGGCCCAGCAAACACTCCCACACCTACTCCCGTACCCGAGGTTCCTCCTCCTCCTCCTCAGCGTCCACAAGCGGATTTCGCGAAGATTTGCAAAGACTTTAAGGCGATGGGTGGAAGGAATTTTGTTGGGACAGAGACTTATGTGGAGGCAAGAAACTGGTTAAAGGAAACTGAAGATCTTTTTGCTATCTTTGAAGTGGAAGACCGTAGGAAAGTTCTGTTGGCAGTATGGCTATTGAAAGAGGAAGTTGCTTATTGGTGGGAGGTCACCAACGCTACTAGGCCTATAGAGACCCGACTTTAGGATAAGGTTTGGGCTTAAGTTTCTATCATCTGTTGAGGAGAATTTGCAAATGGAGAAGTTTATATCTTTAAAGCAAGGGGACATGACCGTGAGGGAGTATGCGAATAAGTTTAACCAGCTTGCTCGATTCGGTTTAGACATGGTTAACACACCTCAGAAGAAGGCTCTACGCTTTGCTCGAGGATTGAATGAGCCATTGCAAGGATTGGCCATGTCTCATATACCCATGGGGGCCACTTTTGAGAGCTTGGTAGATATGGCCTTGCTTCAAGGAGATGATAAGGGTGGCAAGAAAGAGGTTAAGCTTAATGAGACTCAAACCAAGAAGGCGGACTCCAAGTGGGGAGGCAATCAGAACAATCAGAGCAATCAGAACAACAAGAACAACAAGAACAACAAGGGTAACAAGGCCAACAACAACAAGGCAAAGGAGATAAGGAAGTGCAACTTCTGTGGGATCACTGGACACATAGCCAAAGATTGTAGGAAGAAGAAGAGGAAGTTGGGAGAGTGCTTTCATTGCGGAGAGTCTGGACACTTCAGTAAGGATTGCCCAAAGAAGCAAGGACAGGGGCAAGGACAGACTCAGCGGGTAGGACCTTCTGGAGGGTAGATGCATGCTCTCAACACTACTCCAGCTCCGGACCGAGGTAGTATTTCTGTAGAAAGCCTTGTTTACATTTCTGGTTTTCCTGTTCGAACTTTATTTGATTCTGGCGCATCGCATACCTTTATCTCTTCTGACATTGTTGAAAGTTTGCACCTAAGTACTAGTCTAGTTGAGGCTCCCGTTAGCGTTTCAAATCCAATTGGGGGTTCCGCCCATCTATCTATGATTTGTATGGATTTGAGGATTTCTATCTTGACCGTAGAATTCACATGTAATGCTTATGTTCTCGGGTTCATGGGATACGGGTTGATTTTGGCCATGGATTGGTTGTCCCGTTATGGAGCCATTCTCGATTGTGAGCATAGGGTAGTGAGGCTTATGACTCGCCTTGGCAATACCCTAGAGATTTCTTGTAACCCTCTGGATCCCGTCATGTTATGTTATCTTGAATCCCTCGACTCGTCTATTGACAATCTTCAATCTGTGAGGGTGGTCCGAGAATATCCTGATGTTTTTGATGAGGTGAAGGGGTTACCCCCTAAATGCGAGATAGACTTCCGTATTTATCTTGTTGATAATGCCAAGCCAGTCTCATTGCCAGTTAGGCACATGGCTCCGCGAGAAAGAAGATATCTTAGCAAGCAAATCAAGGAGTTGCTTGAGAAAAATTTCATTAGGCGAAGAATTTCTGAATGGGGTGCTCCCGTGGTATTCGCTATTAAGGCGGATGGTTCGCTTCGTCTATGTGTTGATTATCGTGAGTTAAACAAGCTGACAAAGAAGAACAGGCACCCGTTACCGAGGATCGATGATCTCTTTGACCAGCTTGTAGGTGCTTCTGTTTTCTCTCAGCTCGATCTAGCCACCGGATTCCATCAGCTTAGAGTGGCTGAGGATAGTATTGACAAGACTGCGTTTAGGACTCCAGATGGATTCTTTGAATGGCTTGTCATGCCATTCGGTTTGACTAATGCACCCTCATACTTCGTTGATTTGATGAGTAGGGTGTTTAGGGAGTTCCTTAACAAGTTTGTGGTTGTCTTCATGGATGATATTCTGATCTTCTCTAAGGACGAGGAAGAGCATGCTATACATCTCAAGCAGGTTATGGATACGCTTAGAGCTCATCAGTTAAAAGCCAAGTTCTCCAAATGCCATTTCTGGAGAAGTGAAGTTCGGTTCCTTGGGCATATAGTTTCTAAGAAAGGTATAGCTGTGGATCCCGCTAAAGTAGTGGCGGTACAAGACTGGAAAGTCCCGAAGAATGCAACTGAAGTGAGAAGCTTTCTCGGTCTGGCAGGGTTTTATAGGAAGTTCATTAAGGACTTCGCTAAGATTTCATCCCTTCTCACTAAGCTAACGAAGAAGAACTTAGTCTTTGCATGGGACTTAGAGTGTGAGCTTGCTTTTCAAAGGCTCAAGAAAGCCCTCACCACAGCCCCAGTTCTAGCATTACCCGATGGAGGGAAGTTGTTTACCGTGTACACCGATGCATGTGGCACGGGGTTAAGCGATGTCCTGATGCAAGAAGGGAGGGTGATATGCTTTGGGAGTAGGCAACTCAAGGTTCATGAGAAGAACTATCCCACTCATGATTTAGAGTTGGCGGCGATCGTTTTTGCACTCAAATCTCGGCGCCATTATCTTCTAGGTGAAAGGTTTGAGTTATATACTGATCACAAGTCTCTCAAGTACCTCTTCTCGCAGAAAGATTTGAATCTAAGGCAGCAAAGGTGGATGGAATTCTTGGCATCATATGACTTCGATATAGCTTATACCCCTGGCAAGGGTAATGTTATGGCGGATGCGCTAAGTAGAAAAAGGTTGACCTTGAGTCCCTTATTTGTTGAGATGAGGAGCCTAGAGTTCTTGGCAGCCTTTTATTTTACACCTACTGTTGAGTCGATGACTGGTTCGTTTGCATCCCTTGAGCTTAGACCCACACTTCTTGATCAAGTTGGGGCTTCACAGAGAGAAGACCCGCAGATAGTCGAGATCATGGACAAGTTGATTCGAGGTGAGACGTCAAGTCACCTCGCTAGATATACTATTGATGACAAGGGATGGCTAAGGCGTGATGGAAGACTATGTGTCCCACGAGTGGGAGACTTAGTAAATAAAGTTCTTGAGGAGGCGCATCACTCGAGGATGACCATACATCCCGGAGGGGATAAGATGTACCGGGATATGAGGCGCATTTTCTTTTGGGATGGGATGAAAAAGGATGTTGTAGAGTTTGTTTCGAGATGCATTGTTTGCCAACAAGTAAAGGCCGAGTCGAAGAAGCCCGGTGGGCTACTGCATCCATTGGAGGTCCCGCAATGGAAGTGGGAAAGTATCTCTATGGATTTTGTGGATGGATTGCCGAGATCAAGGAAGGGGAATACTAGCATATGGGTCATAGTGGATAGACTCACGAAGAGCGCTCATTTTATTCCAGTGAAGAGCAAGAGGACCGCATCATGGCTAGCATCTGTTTATCTTCGAGAGATAGTGCGATTGCATGGAGTTCCTTCTAGCATAGTTAGCGATCGTAACCCAATCTTCACTAGCCAATTCTGGAATAGTTTGCAAGAAGCGATGGGTACACGATTGAATCTAAGTACAGCCTATCACCCACAGACGAATGGTCAGACCGAAAGGGTGAATAGGGTACTAGAAGATCTGTTGAGGCTATGCATTCTTGACTTTGGCGGCACTTGGGAAGACCACCTTCCTCTCGTAGAGTTTGCTTATAATAACAGCTACCATGCAAGCATAGGGATGGCACCATTCGAAGCTTTATATGGGAGGTCGTGCAAGTCACCAACATGTTGGTGGGAGACGACGGATAAGCTTATACTTGGGCCCGACATGATAAGGGACACATCCGAGAAGGTTGAGTTGATTCGAAGGCGGATGAAAGCGGCCTAAGACAGACAGAAATCCTATGCAGACAAGCGAAGAACAGACTTAGAGTTTGAAATTGGAGATATGGTCTTTGTGAAGGTTTCTCCTTTGTGAAATGTGGTTCGTTTTGGAGAAGTTGGAAAGCTAGCACCAAGGTTCGGTGGACCCTTCCCTATCATCGAGAAGATTGGACAAATGGCTTATAGAGTGGAATTGCCCGAGAAGCTGGCTGGAGTGCACAATGTTTTTCATGTCTCGCATCTCCGAAAATGCCTACATGAATCAGCCGAAGTAGTTGAGCCTAGCATTCTTGAAGACGTGGAGGTAGAGAAAGAAGCAACCCTGAGGCGAGCTCCGATTCGTATCTTGGGAACGGAGATCAAGAAGCTGAGGAATCGAGAAGTCAAGTTAGTAAAGGTTCAGTGGAGTGAAGCCGATAAAGATGCAACTTGGGAAACCGAGGAGAAGATGCGTGGGCTTTATCCATTCCTTTTTTAGGGTACATTCTCAATCTCTTTTCCTAGTCAGCATATCTTTCTTTTACTATCCATGTTTATCTTGTTATCTCGTTAATCTTGTCATGAGAACCTTAGGTAGAAACCCTTTGGATGAAACATGTATTTGAAACATGTTATGCTTGATGGTTGCAAATGGTCGCAAGTGGTTGCAAGTGGTTACTCGTGGATGCATGATACACGTTAGGCACTATGATCGGCTCACACACTTTCATATTGCATATGCATGAGTGTTTATGCTTATTCATGGATGAAACTTGATATGCTATCACGTGGATTTGCATATGGATGAATGTTATGTGCACTCATGAAGAGATTATAAACTATCCTAGGAATTTGCATACATTTGGACTCATTGCACTAACATATTCTGCATTAAGGAGGTTTACTGAGTCAGTAACCGCCTAATTTTTGCATTAGATAGGTGCATATACACACACTTTTGCATATATTCATACAGCATTAGAAATCTTCTAAGGACAATGATTACTTGTGGATGATGTTTTGAGTAGATGGATGATGGATGGTAGGATACATTCTTCCTAACTTGGAGATTTTGGGGACGAAATCCTTTAAGATGGGGAGAATGTAACAACCCGAATTTTTAATAACATGTTATAACATAAATCAAGGAAGAATTAAAATTTTAAAATCTGAATCAAGGGAAACAGGATGCGACATTGCGTTCGTCTCGGAAAAATACGTGAAATAGAGTTCGAGTTTTCGAAAATCGGAGTCCGTATGAAGAAGATATGGACGAACGAAGTTAGGCAGAAAAACCGAAAACCAGCCAGAATGCACTGGCGCACTTGTGAAGTGCGCCAGTAGAAAAATACACTGGCGCACTTGGCAAGTGCGCCCAGCAGCCTGCACAGCGTTCTGGTTTGACCCTGGCTTGCCTGGTGCACCTGTTTTGGTTCTCTGGTCTGTTCTGCTGGCCTGTGACGATTTTTGATGGTTCGGATCTAAATTAGGGTTAATCCTATGGCCTAAACTAGTCTCTACACCTATAAAAACACCCTAATACCTAACCTAAACCATCACAAATCATCCTAACAACTAAATTCTGCCAAAATGCTCCCTAATCATGGCCTCCATCTTCATCTTGAGAGCTTCTAAGGCGAAAAGGAGCAAGCTTTCTTCTTTCTATCAAAGGAGCTACTTATTCTCAAGGCTATTTGTGTTGCTACATCATTCCTAAAGCTTCTACGACGTCTCTATCTTGTTTTATTTGGTTCTAGTTCTCATAGCCACGCTTTGTAAGCCCCACTCTACTCTTAGATTTAAACTATGAAGTTAATATGATCATGTAGCAAGTTGAAATGAGACTTTTGGGTATAATGTTTGTCTTGGGGCTAGATTTGTATGCATAGATCCATTTATGACTCTTCTGATCTATGATTGTGGCACTATCATGAGCCTAGTACCATTTACCTTGATTTTTGGGTAGAAATCTATGAGCTTTATTTGGGGATTATGCATAATGCGACATAGAACCCCTCCTAACCTTGATGTTAACTTGCATATGATATTGAACTACATGCTACCCATAAGTTTATCACTCTATGTCAACTATTATCATGTTTCACCTTTGCCTATGATGTTGAACTACATGCTACCTACAAGTTTATTTTCTAAGTTTGATGTCATACATGTTTTGAGGCCAATAATCCTATATGCTAGTTGTGATGAACACCTTTGCCTCAAATATCATCATATTTAACTTATGACCAACTTTACCAACCTTATGCCCCTCTTGGTCATATTTTTATGCTCCTTGATTCACTTGTGTTGATGCGAATTTACGTGCGATGGGGATACGTTATGGGTAGTTAGGCAAACTTGAAATAACATGAAAACATGACTTGAAATGTGACATGAAATTTTATTATGCTTGAAAACTTGAATATGGTCATGACATGTAGAAAACCATAAAGTGGCCAACTCGAGGTTGGGTTGAGTTTGTAGCGTAAATCTGCCCGGAACTGCCCGGTAAATCCAGTGACTACAAACAATAGGATCCAATGTGAGAAGTTGGTCACATCGCGCTTGAAACCCGAGGTTAGACTAGGTTGTGGTGTAAAGCTGCCCGGACCCGCCCGGCATATCCAGTAACCACAACAAAGTCTAATGTGAGAGGTTGGGTGCATTAAATTAATTAATGCCACATGTTAGGGTTAAGTCATGAACCACTTGGATACACTTAACCAACTTGATACATGACTGGATAGGGTTAACCACACTTAACCCGTTAGAAACCCTAGTCACGCGGTCCTTTTCAGCAGTAACCCTCTTGGATGTATCACGATACCCTAGGGACTAGGCTAGGGTGGGGCACGATTACTGGGCTGATTGTAAGCGACCAGAACGACGGCTGAGTAGGTGCGCCGGTGTAGGTTCAGGCGGACTATGGTCGTGCACATAGTCCGGAGTTGAAAAAGCAGGCACGGGCACCAGTAGGTTCAGACTGTGTGTGCTTGATTCGTGTCAGTGGTTGGCACCCTAGGACTTGATACACCCTAGGGTGGACCTAGCAAAGTTTGACTACATTTCGTGATTGGGCCGTATGACACCGACACTCGACGAGTTAGGCTTATAGGGAGCCGTTCGACTAGACCGTGTAGTTGGACCCCGACTTGGGTCACCTCATGATATTGGGCCAAGGGATCATTTCTTGTTTATACTTGACATGGGTTGGAATACCAGTACTGTGGGTGCAAAACTAAACCTTGTATATGCGATGCCACACTTGATCTACCTTATTATCCATTTATCATGCCAGTTAGTTACCATCTTTATGTTTCATCTCAGTTTCTCATGTTTAGTTAACTTCAGTAGTTTTTATACTAATAGTAGGTAGGACTTACCAGTCTTTATGACTGACCCTTTTTCTTTCGCCTCTTTTCTTCCGTCCCCCCTCCCCCCCAGGTTCTCAAGGAGGGAACACTAGTGCTTAGCTTGGACATTTGGCTTGCTTTCTTGACAGCTCATGTACGGTTTGGATTTGAGCTTGCTATGGCTTCATCACATCTATCTTGGGGATAGTTTACTTTATATTATTTTCAGTTTATGTTTTCTAGACTTGTGGTAGTTGGAAAATAATGACTAAGTACTTTGATGTAAGTTGACTATTTGGTTTTGAAATGGTTAAGTATGGTTTTTAAATCTCTACCGCTGCTTTACTTATTTATTTATCTAAGTTCTGTCTTGTGATATCTCTGTGCATGTTTACTTAGACAACACCCCTCCAAAGCTAGTGCCAGCACTCGTGAGTGTGGCCCTGGCGGAGGTTGGGTGTTACAGCTTCTAAATAAAGTGATTAAAAAAAATGGTGTATACGTATTATATAAAGCAAAGTAGGACATAAAATTAGAAAAAGCTTTATAAAGCAAAAAACAAGTAAACATATAAACATTTGGATTTCAAATTTGAAAATATAATTAAGTAGAAACAAATTTGCGGAATTGATATATGTATCAGAATTTAATTATAGAAACGAATGATATTAAAAGTATATACATAGAAGAAGAGAAATGGTCAAAGAATTAATGATACTTAATATACGTTACAATTAAAATTGATGTACGCAAATTATAATTAATATATGTTACATTACAATTATAATTAACGATTGAATACTTATCTACATGTGAGTTAAATGTATGATACAAATTAAGTAAAGGGCATTTTCGTCAGTTCAGGTGTACACCAAAAAAGTGTGACACCAAATCTATTCCGATTATTAGTAAAGATAAAGGGACAAGAATTTTTAGTGTGATTAAACCTTGTGATGGCAGCAAAACATAGAAAGATTGCAGCTACACCTATCTTCTTAGCCAATGTCATGTTGCAAATTAGACAAGTTGATGTACTATTGGATACAACCTAACCTATATAAGATTATGATATGGAAGCCTAAAATGTAAGCAAAACATAAACTATTGTACAATTTCAAAGAAATGAAAAGATTTAACACCCCATTTTCAACACAATTGAGATGCAGACATTTATTTGAAAGGATAAAATGCTCCTAGAAGCAAAGCTGAGGTACAAAATTGGACAAAATAACATATTTTTAGCCATGTAGGCTCTATGCAACCAATCAAACGGGCTAATCTGAAGCATATACGAGTTTTAAAATCAAACATTCCATCAGCTGTGATGATATTCAACAGACAATTAATGAGAGTATATTATTTTAATGTGTTACTTGTCTACAAATAGACCCTAAGCCCCATAATATTTCCCATGCAAAATTCAACTAAAAACCGCGAAACTTAAGGGTAGCAGACTTTTTAAGAACTGAGCAAGTTAAGTAAGGTGAGTGAACTCTTTTTTACAACCTCTATTTTTAATCTCTTTCTTCATTTATAAAGTTAGTTGTTGTTAGATAATGACTTTTTATATGCCATTTACATATGAGTTATAAATACGGGAGTTTTGTGAAATAAAAGATTGGAACTGAGAATAGGTTTTTATGTCATTGTGTTTGAGTGTGGTATACTCTGTCCTGCTAAGGAAGGAAAATTTAATCACACTTCACCTAGAATGCACACTCATAACATTTACACAAAGCCTATGCATACACACTCAAGTCACTTTAAAGCTAGTAAGAAATTTGGATATCTTGCATGACCACATGTTGATAAGTTTTCAATAATGGCCTATTAACGGTATGAAAGGAAATTTCTTGAATCCCATTCACTTAGTAGTTGCTGAACTAAATGGTATGTGCACATTATATTGAGATATGGATTCAACCGGGGTATTGCATGAGGTTTTATGGGTTATAGTCTTGTTTTAAATAAAATAAAAATAAGATAAAGATATGTTTATCCAAGGGTTCAAACATAGCAAACACTGTATGATAGCAGTTATGCTATACATTAGTTTCGGAATGGAAATTGCAATTGGATGCATAAGGGCGAAAATCTGGTGTTGACACATTATATATATGGTAACCAACCTGTTTAGGTTTGTGCACATGAAGTAATGGTTCTTGGGACATTTCATGAAATTTACTGGGTAAGTGCATATAGTAATGGTTCCATTTGAAAGCAATTAATATGCATACACTGGGTGCTTGAAGTGGAGATATAGAAGAAATGGAAGGGAAAGGTCTGGTGAGTTCACACGCATGTGTGCACGGAAAGATGGTGCTACCTCAGAAGGTATGCACTCTTGAAAATTTTAATGCTTAGTAACAACATATCTAAGTGAATGCACCAGAGAGTATGCATACATGAAGAGTTGTGGATAGTGTAAACCGTTTTTTTCAGTTTGGGTTGGTAGTATTGCTTCAGGTGGAAAAAAGAAATCAAACCATCATTGTGTAAAACGTAAGACAAGAATAAAGATAGAAGCAAGTAGCAAGGAAAAGAGAAGATTAGAAGTGGCATAGAAGAGAGGTAACAACAGAAATAGTAAGAAGAGGGGAGCCATGCATGGAGCATTTGGACTAAGGTGAAATTGGACCGAGTTTGTTATATATATATATATATATAAATATATATATAAAGGGTTTAAACCAAAATTATTTACTATTATCTATACACATATCCACGCACAGAAAGGTTAACATGTAAATGGGTTTGTGAAGTGTATGCGTCTAGAGGCAAGGAAGTTAAGAGGCCATGCGTAAATGCCACAGGAATATAGGCTGAAGTAATTAGGCCGAGGTTTTTTTTTTTAAAAAAAAAGAAGAACAAGAAGAAGAAACTGGGCCGAAGTGTCGTGCCGAAAAAGGAAATATATATATATATATATATATATATATATATATATATATATATATATATATATATATATATATATATATATATGAAAAGGAAGTGGGCCGAGAGACATTGGGCCAAAAAAAATTTAAATATAAAGGAATTAAATGAAAAGTATTTGGGCCGGAGGTTTTTGGGCCAGTGTCATCAAAGATAACAAGAGAAGAGAGGTAATATTAGAATACAAAAGGGTATATAAATGTATACGAAGAGGATTTTATAGTTTCTAAAATGTTTAAATAAAATAAAATCTACATCTATAAAATGAATATATTGTTTGTTTATATATATATATATATATATATATATATATATATATGAAATCAAAATTCAAAGGCATTGAATTATAGACAAAAGATCAACCGTTTATATTTTTTTATGGAGCCTAGCAGTTTGAAATAAGGAATTTAATTTCAATTCAATCGACTTAAGATGTTTACTAGTTCTTTAAAACAAGAAATGTTTCAAAAATAAATTAAAAGATTTTATTTAGTCGGTTTACTTAAGTATCGTCTAACTTTAAAAGGCATCGCGCTGACCGTTTCGAAGAGTCCGGAATTTACATTCCACTTCGATTCGATTCATAAGTCTCGTGTCAGATATTGTTGAAGATTATTGGAGACGAAGTATACAAGGGCTATTTTGTTTATCCTAGGTAGAAATTTCCTAATATGGATTTAAAAAATAGTGCCTTTGGTTTTTCCAGTCCCATGACAATTGTATGGTCAGATGTCTGACATAGTATACATGTCAGATCTTATCCATTGATTTTTCTTAAGTGTATTACATCGGTGGCAGAGGAATTCATTTCTCTTAGTATGCCCATAATATATTTGGGAAAATAAATGAGTGCTCAGACAGATATGATGATGTGGCATCCAAAGCGATTGAAGAAGTGATTGTCAAAAAGGTAAAACGTGGACTTATGCCTCACAAATCGGAAATGATAAAAACCGGGCAGGCAGCATAGCTAGTTGGGTCGCACCTAAGCAGGGTGTATTATCACTATCTAGAGATATTCATTTTTGTCTTCTTATTGTTTTTTTACTACTGCAGTGTTCGGTAACGCTAGTTGATACCAACCGTGGGGTGATAATACATTTGGTCCACTCAAGATGAATGAGTGACCGATCATGTGTGGCCGGGTTGCAAGTAGTTCTTGCTGAACCCCAGTGTATCCCCTCTAGAGTACACTGATCGGTAGGTGGTCCCTTACCTTGTCATTGTCGAAATCCAATCCCCAGTAAGAGACCTGCGGTTTTTGATTTTGTATTACGTATATGGAGTGTGAGATGCAAGCGTTCCGCTAGATGGTTATTTATTTGATAACAAACTATTGTAATATCAAATGAATTTGATATCAAAATGTTTTGGTTATCGTAAGGTAAAACCCATCCATGTTTATGTGTGGATCAGTCTTACAATGATTTTTCTTTCTAAAAGGTTTTCTAAAGTTAAATAAATCTGCTTTCATAAAAGAAAAAACCCTTTCCATTATATTCTTGTTTTCAAGCTATTTTAAAATTATTAACTCACACCAGTCCCTTGACTGACCTAGAGTTTATTTTTCTGTGTTTTTCATAAAATCTTAGGTACTCATAACAATTGTTATGAGTAGACAAGTGATCCAGGTATTATATGGAACCCTTTTGGAGTATTTCGGACTTGGGATTCAAGAACCAGCTTAGTAACTGTATCTATATCTAAGTATCCAGTTTGTATGATGTATTGGGTCAGTATCATGTATGATGTTATCTAATGATGTACTATGATGTAATAGACTCTATTATGTACTCTGTTATGTAATATTATATTTTGTTAAAATTCTGCTACGAGATTCTGATGTTTTTATTAGTTTTATTCTCTATCTATTCTATTTCTTTAATAATGACACAACTTCCGAGGCCATCGACAGTCGCACCGCTATAGTTGGTATCAGAGCATAAGGTTAACTGAATACCTAGGCTCTGGGTGAGTATTGAGAAAGCATATTTGTAAATTTACATTATAATATAAATTTATATATATATACATATATATATATATATAGATTAACTCAAGCTGTCGACTTGAGTTATTTTTAAATATCTCACGATCAAGTTTTGATTATTAAACTTTTATACTCAGAAAGTTGAAAATGAGTTCTTGTAGAAGAAGAGGCCGAGGAGCGAGCGGGGAGACCACAACAACTAATGGGCATACCGTGACTATGAATCCAGCAGATACTTCTGAAGTAGTCCCAGCTCATACTCAGTCAAACTTTGCAATACTTTGTAAGAATTACACCATTCTTGGAGGGAAAGTTTTTAAAGGCACTGAATCATTGGCTGAAGTTCAAGCCTGGATAAGAACTTATGAGAAAATATTTAAGGGCTTGAAGTTGGATGATGAGCAGAAGCATCTTTTGGCTTCATGGCAACTTGAAGAAGCCGCAACAATCTAGTGGGATGCCAAAACTGCTAATACGCCCGAAGAAGAGTTTTCCTAGGTAAAGTTCAAAGAAGCATTTGAAGCACAATATCTGCCTGCCACTGGAAAGACAAGGATGTACCGAGATTTCATTGATCTGAAGCATGGAAACATGATTGTAACTAAATATGAGAACAAGTTTAATGCACTCTCAAGCTTTGGACCGGAGTTGATCAACACTTCGTCGAAGAAAAATGAAATGTTTGTAGTTGGTCTGAAGGATAACTTACAACCCAAAATGATGAGACACTTGAAGGACCCGTTTGTTGAGTTAGTGGACTTAGCACTTAGATATGAAGGTTTAGAGCTAAGAAACTAGTAACAAAAGCCCAGACTGGAGAGACAAGTGGAGGGAATTCCTTGAAGGGAAAATTCAATCCATATTGGAAAGACAAAGGCAAAGGAAAAGAAGGACAGCTAAAAACTGGAGGGCGCTTTAAAAATGTACTATGTCATAATTGCAAGCAAAAGGGACACATGCTCGATTCTATAAGAAGAAAGGAAATAAGAAACCCCAGGTACATCAACAACAGCAACCTCAGCAGCAACAAAATCAAAGAAATGAAATGGTGATGAAGAACCTTTGTTTCAATTGCCATCAACCTGGGCACATGGTCAAGGATTTCCCACTGATGAAGAAAGCACCGCAGCCCAAAGTTTATGCTATTATGGATGATACATCTGCTTCCCAGGATGTGAAGGGGAAGGGAGTGCTGCAAGGTACTTCAAAATTAAATGGAGTTTATATTCGTGTTTTATTCGATACCGGCGCTTCACATAGTTTTATTTCCTTTGAAACAGTAAATCAATTTCATCTCAAACCAAATTTTTCCCTAAACCCTATTTGCGTATCTAATCATATTGGCGGGAAAACCGAGTTGAAAATGTGTTGTGAAAATGTAGCGCTTTCGTACCTTCCACATTTCTTTCTTTTTTATCTTTATGTTTTAGGTTTCAAGAATTTTAATTTTATTCTTGGCTTGGACTGGTTAAGTAAGTTCCAAGCTAAGATAAAATGCGATAAGGATATTGTCACCCTGATAACTAGCATAGGATGAAAAGCCAGGATACCATGTGGGAAACTCGGTATTCGTAACTGTAGTTTCTTGTATGCTTTAGAAGCACCACAAGAAAATCTTGAAACATTTTAAGTCGTTAGATACTTCAAGGATATATTTGAGGAAGTTTGAAGTTTACCCCCACAGCGGGAGATAGAATTCTAGATTGACTTAATTCCGGGAGCGAGACCGGTTGTTCAACCAAAGAAGCGATTGGCTCCAAAAGAAGTTATGGAACTAGAGAAGCAAACTCGGTATTTGCTGAATGAAGGATTAATCCGACCAAGTTTTCTAGTTGGGATTCAGTTGTAGTTTTTGTAGTAAAGTCTTATGGGTCATTAAGGTTGTGTGTAGACTATAGAGAGTTAAATAAGGTGACAATCAGAAATAAATATCCATTACCCCAAATCGATGATCTTTTCGATCAATTACGTGGAGCAACGGTGTTCTCCCAAATGGATTTAGCAACGGGATTTCACCAATTGAGGATTCCTGAAGATAGTATTCCTTTAATATCATTTTAAGGCCCGGATTTCTTTTATGAGTGGTTGGTTATGCCTTTCGGACTAACCAACGCACCAGCCTTTTTCGTGGATCAGATGAACCGAGTTTTTAGGAAAATTCTGAATAAGTTTGTTCTTGTTTTCATTGATGATATTCTGGTTTTTTCAAAAACCGAAGAGGAGCACAGTTATCATCTTAGAGTATTATTAGAAACTCTAAGAAAACACGTGTTGAAGGAAAATTTTTCCTAATGCCATTTCTGGAAATCTAAAGTGAGATTTTTGGGGAGCATCGTAAATGGAGATGGGATACCAGTAGACATAGTCAAAGTTGAAGCAATACAATAATGGAAACAAACCCGTACACCAACCAATGTTCGTAGTTTCCTAGGCTTGGTGGGATACTACCGAAGATTCATTCAGGACTATTCCAAGATATCATCTCATCAGATGAAGCTAACAAAGTAGGGCTAAAAGTTTATCTGGACTCCAAAATGTGAGGAATCTTTCTAGGAGTTAAAGAAGAGATTGACAGAAGCACCAGTGTTAGCTGTTCCTGATGGAATAAGTGGCCTTGTAGTGTACACTGATGCTTCTGGAGTTAGATTGGGAGTTGTCCTGATGCAAAACAGTCGTGTAATTGTGTATGCAAGCAGGCAACTAAAGCCACATGAAAAGAATTATGCTACTCAGGATCTGGAGTTGTTGGCGGTTATCTTCGCATTTAAAATGTGGAGGCATTACCTTCTAGGCGAAAAATTCGAGCTTTTTACCGACCACAAACCGTTAAGGTACTTATTTTCCAAAAAGGATCTAAATTTGAGACAGCAATGATGGTTGGAGTTTCTTGCATCATATGACTTGGACATTGTTTATATGCCCGGGAAAGCAAATGTTGTAGCTGATGCCTTGAGTAGGAATGCGATTTTATCTCTATTGGAAGTCACTCCGACTCTCCAAGAAAGGATCATGAGTAACCATAGAAGAGATGCAAATTGGAGAAGATAATTCAAGGAGTCATGAAGGGAAAGGAGTCAGACTTTGAGCTAGATAACTGGGGTGTGCTTAAGATAAACAACATGTTATGTGTGCCAAATATGGATGAATTAAGGCAAGAAGTTTTAAAGGAGTGTCATGCATCAAGGTTAAGCATCCACCTAGGAATAAGATGAACAATGATATGAGGTGATTATTCTGGTGGCCAGGAATGAAGAAGGATGTTATAGCCTTTGTAAATGGATGTTTGTGTTGTCAGCAAGTCAAAGGAGATCATCAAAGGATTGTTGGTTTACTGCGGCCTTTGGAAATTCCAAGATGGAAGTGGGAAATGATATTGATGGATTAACCAAAACGAGAAGTGATTTTGAAGGGATTTGGATGATAACTGATTAACTAACTAAAAGTGTGCATTTTATTCCGGTCAAATCAACGCAAACTGCCACATCATTAGCTGAAGTTTTCATGAGAGATATTGTATGACAGCATGGAGTCCCATTAAGTATAGTAAGTGATAGAGACCCTATCTTTACGAGTAAATTTTGGGAAGCTCTGCAAAATACTCTGGGAACCAAGCTGAATTTCAGCACATCTTACCACCCTCAGACGGATGGTCAAACTGAAAGAGTGAATAGAATCTTGGAGGATTTACTAATAGCTTGTATTCTAGAATTTGGAGGATCTTGGGAGGATCATTTGCAGCCGATGGAATTTCTTACAACAACAATTTCCAAGCGAGCATAGGAATGGCGCCATATGAAGCTCTATATGGAAGGCCGTGCAAAGCACCTGCATGTTAGATAGAATCTGGAGATAAATTAGTTCTTAGTCTAGATATGATCCGAGAAACAATTGAGAAAGTGGAGTTAACGAAGCCGAGAATAAAAGAGGCTCAAGATCTCCAGAAGATCTATGTAGATCAAAGGCGAAGAGACTTAGTATTTGCTGTGGGAGATCTAGTGTTTATAAAGATTTCACCTATGCGAGGAGCAGTTAGATTTGGGAAATCAGGAAAATTAACTCCTCGGTACGTAGGACCTTTCCATATTCTGGAGAGGATCGGTCTTCTAGCTTATAAAGTTGAATTACCGGAGCATATGGCGGGGATTCATAATGTTTTCCATTATCTCATTTGAAGAAACGTATTCATGATCCATCGCTAGTTCTAGAACCATCTGTTCAGCTAGATTTGGAAATTGAGCCCGATTTGACTGTGATTCGACGTCAGTCTGTGTTGTGGATAGAGAAGAAAAGAGACTCCGAAATAAAGTGGTAAAGCCGCTCAAAATCCATTGGAGCGAAAATCCAAAAGACTATACGTGGGAGACAGAGAAGCATATCAAGAAGTTCTCCCTAGATTTTTCTATGGATTAGGTATTGGCTTACTACTTGTTTGTTTGGATGACATTATATGTTGGAAATGAAACCTTGGATTCTACATTTCTCTGAGTATTGGTATGTGCATTTTATTTGATTCAGTTTATTAGGAATTATGAACTCTGCTAGTGTATTCCATCATTTCTGAGTCCTATTTTCTTGTTTGTATACCGGATGGCACCGATATTCAAGATAACAACAAAGAAGAGGTTGACTCCGTTTCAGATTCTCAAGTTACGGACAAGTATTGGAACTTCAGTGGTAAATTGTCCGTTTACACTGAAAAATCAATTATAATTATAAATTAATTCTAAAAATTACCGAAAAATCATTTTTAGCTTTGTTTTGACGATACGAACCCAACAAAATTAATTTTGTTCAATTTGGAGATCGTTTGCAAAATTTCAATTTTCAAGGCGTATATATTTAATATTAAAAATATTTTTTTATACCAATAATTTCCGAAACTCGAAATATATAAGTGTTTATACTTTTTAAATGCAGAAACATCATTTCGAACTCAATGGAAGTGGTTTTGAGTCCAAATTCCTTCGTATGCAAAAAGTAGCATTTTTTGACCTTTATATATTATATATATAAATTTCATAGCGACCTTTCTAAATTTTAAACTGGGCATAACTTTTGATTCCCGCTATGAAATTTCAATTTTTCAGATTCGTTAGAAAGATATTTTTAAATAGATTTTAATATTTTTGGTTTCACTAAAATCCGTTAAATTTTGAACCTAGAAGAGGCATCACCAGCTGATGATGAGAGCTCATATGGAGAGTCAGAGGGGTCGGGTGCTAGTCAAGATGATCCAGTGATGGAACAGGAGGAAGATAACTTAGGATATATGGATGCGGATGAGGAAATGGAGCAGGAGGGAGGATATGACGGCGATGACGGTGGGGATGATAGTGGTGAGGATGACGATGATGACATGGATATGGATGAGGAGGAGATAGAGGATGACGAGGAATTCGAAGAGGATGTGGATGTCGTGATTCCTGAGACTCTGGTTCCATTGATGGGAAGCCCACAGGTGGAGTATGACGATCAGCTGACAGTAGTGTAGGCCAAAATTGAGCAAGATATCATGGAGTATGAAGCAGCAGGTGGACATGTGGGGATTTATGGGGATTATGGATATCTGTCGTTGATGCTATACCCAGAGCCATCCATTAAGATTATAGAAATTTCAAACGATGTGGAGTCAGAGTATATTGATGATCTAGTGGAGATTCTGGACATTGATGATGACGATAATGAAGTTGTAGAAGTGGTGAACATCTCCGATGATGAGGAGTTGATTGAGCTCAGTAGCAGCGATTCAGAATACTAGTGTTGTGGGATATGTATGACTATATATGTATATATTGTAGCAGTCTATAACTTGAGCTGGTCAATTAAAGAACTGGGTATCATAGTTATATTGTATATAGCAGTCTATAACTTGAGTTAGTCAAGTATAGAACTGGTTATCGTAGCTATGTTGTACTAAGATATTTTGGTATGATATATTATCTCTTGGGATCTTTCTACCTGTCTTATTCTAATTTCGAGGATGGAATTCTTTTAAGTGAGGTGGATTGTAATGTCCCGATTTTTAACCGACTGTGTTTAATTATAAAAATTCATTATAAATGAGATAATTAAAATAAATGGGAGATAAATAAAATTTAAATAAGTAAACGAACTTAAGATAACTAAGAACTTATGTGTATATATATAGATATATGTATACATGTGAAAAGGTGCACATATGTATGTATACGAAGATATGTACAATTTTGACTTATATTTTAGCATATGATTCAAAGATATATAATGTAATCTTTTTAATTAAAATCCTACGCATACTATAAATACATATACATTTATAGATATATGATTTAAATACGACATATATGAATGTCTAAAGCTAAGCTTGAATTTAATACAAACGAGATTCTTGTTTTCGATCCGCCACCTTAGAACAAAAGTTCGCTGTGTATAAAACAACAAAAAAGGGAAGTCAACCCTAAGGTGATTAATACATTTGAAATGAAAAAAGAAAAGATGTGGTTGATGCAAGCCTTTTCTAAACATAAAGGGACAAGAATTTTTAATGTGATTAAACCTTGTCATGGCAACAAAACATAGAAAGATTGCGGCCGCACCTCTCTTCTTAGCCAATGTCATGCTGCAAATTAGACAAGTTGATGTACTATTGGATACAACCTAACCTAGATAAGATTATGGTATGGTAGCCTAAAATGCAAGCAAACCATAAACTATTGTACAATTTTAAAGAAATGAAAAGATTTAACAATCCACTTTCAACCCAACTGGGATGCAGGCATTTATTTGAAAGGATAAAATGCTCCCAGAAGCAAAGCTGAGGTACAAAATTGGACAAAATAAAATATGTTCAGCCATGCAGGGTCTATGCAACCAATCAAACGGGCTAATCTGAAGCCTATATGAGTTTAAAAATCAAACATTCCGTCTGCTGTGAAGATATTCAACATACAATTAATGAGTGTATATTATTTTAATGTGTAACTTGACTAGAAATAGACCCTAAGCACCATAATTTTTCCTATGCAAAATTCATCTGAAAACTGAGAAACTTAAGGGTAGCAGACTTCTTAAGAACTGAGCAAGTTAAGTAAGGTGAGTAAACTCTGTTTTTAATCTATGTCTTCATTTATAAAGTTAGTTGTTGTTAGATAATGACTGTGTACATGCCATTCACATACGAGTTATAAACATGGGTGTTTTGTGAAATAAAAGATTGGAACTGAGAATAGGTTTTTATGTCATTGTGTTTGAGTGTGGTATACTCTGTTCTGCTAAGGTAAGGAAATTTAATCACACTTCGCCTACAATGCACACTCCTGACATTTACGCAAAGCCTGTGCATACACACTCAAGTACATTTAAAGCCAGTAAGAAATTTTGTTATTTTGCATGAGCACCTATTGATTAGTTTCCAGTAATGGCCTATTAACGGTATGAAAGGAAATTTCTTGAATCCCATTCACTTAGTAGTTGCTGAAATAAATGGTATATGCACATTATATTGAGACGTGGATTCAACCGGGGTATTGCATGGGGTTTTATGGGTTATAGCCTTGTTTTAAATAAAAAATAAAAAATAAATAAAACAAAGATATGGTTATCCAATGGTTCAAACATAGTAACATTTATGATAGCAGTTATGCTGCACATTAGTTTCTGAATGGAAGTTGCACTTGGATGCATAAGGGCGAAAATTTGACGTTGACACATTATATATATGGTAACCAACCTGTTTCGTTTTGTGCGCATGAAGTAATGGTTCCTGGGATATTTCATGAAATTTACTGGGCAAGTGCATATAATAATGGTTTTATTTGAAGCTACTTAATATGCTACACTGGTTGCTTGAAGTGGGGATATGGAAGAAATGGAAGGGAAATGTCTGATGAGGTCACGTGCATGTGTGCACGGAAAGATGATGCTGCCTCAGAAGGTATGCACATATGAAAATTTAAATGCTTAGTAATGACATATCCAAGTGGATGAACCACAGAGTATACACGCATGAAGAGTTATGGGGAGTGTGAACCGTTTTCTTTCAGTCTGGATTGGTAAGTGTTGCATCAGGCCCAAAAAAAAATAAAAAAATCAAACCGTCTGTGTAAAACGTAAGACAGGAATATGGATAGAAGCAAGTAGCAAGGAAAAGAGAAGATTAGAAGTGGCATAGAAGAGAGGTAACAACAAAAATAGTAAGAAGAGGGGAGACATGCATGGAGCATTTGGATGGAAGTGAAATTGGGTCGAGTTTGTTATATATATATATATATATATATATATATATATATATATATATATATATATGGGCAATGTTCCGCTACACCTCTTATATTGCACGTGAAATTCCCTCTGAATTCCAACCACACATTCCCATTTTAATATTCATTCTTTCTCTCTCTTTCTACTTAAATAATATAGTGTAGTGGAAAGAGAGAGAAAGAATGAATATTAAAATCGGAATGTGTGGCTGGAATTCAGGGGGAATTTCACGTGCAATATAAGAGGTGTAGCGGAACACTCCTCTCTCTATATATATATATATATCAAAAAAAGGGTTTAAACAAAAGTTATTTACTATTAGCTATACACGTATCCACGCACAGAAAGTTAACATGTAAATGGGTTTGTGAAGTGTATGCCTCTGGAGCCAAGGAAATTAAGAGGCCATGCGTACGTGCCCCGGGAAAATGGGCTGAAGTAGTTGGGCCGAGTGTTTTTTTTTTAAAGAAGAAGAAGAAACTGGGTCGAAGTGCATATATATATATATATATATATATATGTGTGTGTGTGTGTGTGTGTGTAAGTATGAAAAGGAGGTGGGCCGAGAGACATTAGGCCAAACAAAAAATGTAAAGGAATTAAAGGAAAAGTATTTGGGCTAGAGATTTTTGGGCCATTGCCATCAAAGATAAAAAGAGAAGTGGGGTAAAATTAGAAACCAAATAGGTATATAAATATATATGAAGAGGATTTTATAGTTTCTAAAATATTTAAATAAAATAAAATCTATGTATATTAAAAGAATATATGGTTTGTTTATATATATATATATATATATACGAAATAATAATTCAAAGGCATTGAATTATAGACAAGAGGTCAACCGTTTATATTATCTATATGGAGCCGAGCAGTTTGAAATAATGAATTTAATTTCAATTCAATCGACTTAAGATGTTTACTGGTTCTTTAAAACAATAATTGTTTCAAAAATAAATTAAAAGATTTGATTTAATCAGTTTTACTCGAGTATTGTCTAACTTTAAAAGACATCGCGCTGATTGTTTGGAGAGTTCAGAATTTATATTCCACTTCTATTCGATTCATACGTCGCATGACAGAGATTGTTGAAGATTATTGGAGATGAAGTATCCAAGGGCTATTTTGTTTATCTTAGGTAGAAATTGCCTAAAATAGTGACTTCGGTTTGTCCAGTCACAGGACAACTTGTATGGTCGGATATCTGACATAGTATATATGTCAGATCTTACCCATTGATTTTTCTTAAGTGTATTACGTTGGTGTCGGAGGAATTCGTTTCACTTAGCTTTATTCCCATATTATATTTGGGAAAATAAATGTGTGTTTTGACAGATATGACGATGGGGCATCCAAATTGATTGAAGAAGGGATTTTCAAAAAGGTAAAACATGGCCTCAAGCCTCACAACCGGAAATGACAAAAATCGGGTAGGCAGCATGGCTAGTTGGGTCGCACCCAAGTAGGGTGTATAATCACCATCTAGAGATATTCCTTTTGTCTTCTCATTCTTTTTCACTGCTACAACATTCGGTAACGGTTGCTAATCCCTACCGTGGGATGATAATACATTCAGTCCACTCAAGCTGAATGAGTGACCGGTCATGTGTGGCCGGGTTGCAAGACGTTCTTGCTAAACCCCAGTGTATCCCCTCTAGAGTACACTGATCGGTAAGTGCTCCCATACCTTGTCATAGTTGGAATCCAATCTCCAATAAGAGCTCTGCGGTTTTCGATTTTATATTATGTATATGGAACGTGCAATGCAAGCATCGCGCTAGATGGTTATTTATTTGATAACAAACTATTGTAATATCAGATGAATTTGATATCAAAATGTTTTGGTTATCGCAAGGTAAAACCCATCCATGTTTATGTGTGGATCGGTCTTACGATGATTTTTCTTTCTGAAAGGTTTTCTAAAGTTAAATAAATCTGTTCTCATAAAAGAAAAACCCCATTCCATTATATTCTTGTTTTCAAGCTATTTTAAAATTGTTTACTCACACCAGTCAGCTGACTGGCCAGAGTTTGTTTCTCTGTGTTTTACATAAACTCTTGGGTACTCATAACAATTGTTATGAGTAGACAAGTGATCCATGTAATATATGGAAACCTTTTAGAGTATATTAGACTTGGGATTCAAGAGCCAGCTTAGTAACTATATCTATATCTAAGTATCCAGTTTGTATGACGTATTGGGCCAGTATCATGTATGATGTTATCTAATGATGTACTATTATGTACTATGTTATGTAATATTATATTTTGTTAAAATTTCGCTATGAGATTCTGATATTTTTGTTAGTTCTATTCTCTATCTATTCTATTTCTTTAATAATGACACGACTTCCGAGGTCATCGAAAGTCGTGCCATTACACTGACAATGTGGCATTCAAAGTGATTGTGCTATTAATGAAAGGTAAGTTATCGTAGCCTCAGGCCTCATCAACTAGGAAATGAAAAAAATCGGGCAAACAACATGGCTAAGTGGATCGCTCCCAATTAGGATGTATATCACCTACCCAGAGAAAATTCATTTCCTTCTTTACTCTATCAATGCAATCTGTAACACCCCGTAATTCTGTAACGCTAAGATTCATAAATCAAGGCAGAATTAAAAGTTAAAATCAAAACCAAGGGAAACGGGCTGCGCCATTGCGTTCATCTCGGAATTCTGCATGAAAACGAGTCTGAGTTTGCGTAAATCGGAGTCCGTATGAGGAAGATATGGCCTCCGGAAGATTCAGCGAAGTTCAGATTTCAAAACTGGTCGAGTTCGAAATTCAAAAACAGACCCGATTGGGCAGGGCGGGAATTTTCCCGCCCAAGGCACCCAGGTCGACTGGGTAGTCGACCTGGGTCACCAAGGTCGACTGGGTAGTCGACCTGGGGGTCGACCCCCCCTGCTTTTTCCTGTTTTCTGCACATGGTTCGTTCTTCTGTATTTGGACGCCATCCTGACCAGATTCGTTGACTTCTACACTATATAAACAGCCCTAGACTCCTTCTCTATTCACAATTCTTCTCTACCCTTATGCTGCAAAGATTCTTAGTGAACATGGCTTCCTCTCCTCCTCTTAATTAAATAATAAATAAAATAATATATATAAAATAAATCAAGACGAGGAGGTGCTGCTCAAAGACTTTCAAAGAGGAGATTCAAGCTAGAATTCAAGTGAAGATTCGAACAACTGCAACGATTGTTTTTCTACGAATCATAGCAACGCCATCTTTCTATTCTAATCTAATCTCTGTAAGTCAGTTATTTCTAGATTTGAACGTTTTTCTCTGTTCGTGACATGAAATTAAAGGAATAAAAGAATATGCCAATTCTCTCTCTCTCTATTCGAATCAGTGCCTATACTCTTGAACCTAATTAAGAACTGTCATGATTCAAGGACAAATAAGACCGTGACTATGAAACTATGGACCTTAAAACCATATGCCTATGACTATGAACATTTGCCTATGACTATGAACATTGCCTATGACTATGGACATTGCCTATGACTATGAACATTGCCTATGACTGTGACTATGAGGATTATTTCCTTGACTAAGCCTATGCCTTTAATTAGGAAACATAAACTATTGCCCATGACATAACAAGAACAACTGTGATTCATGACTAGGAAAGTGTTGCTTAAGTTTGTGACTGTGAAATTGGGTCTAAACCCGATTATCTATTCTGTCTATTCTTGGTTTTCTTTGGTTTTAGACCTTGGGAATTTACCTATTAAGTTAGGTCTACCCATGTTCTGAACTTACTCTGTCTATTCTTGGTTTTAGATCTTGGGAATTTACCTATTAAGTTAGGTCTACCCACGCTCTTGAACCTACGTCGTAATCTATATGCCTGTGAACTACCATCTTATGCCAGTTGCTATGTCCGTTCTTTCATGGCATTTTGGTTCATTCCCTTTTATCGACGAATCTAGCTTTATTTATAATCTAGATTGAGTCACGATTATACGAACGGTGGGAATACGATTTGGGCAAAATATGAAATTTAACAAAAACATAGTTATAAACTAGGAAATTGGCATAAATTGGGAACATGTATTATGGCATGTTCATAGGAATGCAAATTGGATAAATTTGGCATAAATTATAGGATATATATAATTTGAATCTAGTATTGACTTGTAAATCTAGCATTTACATGAATTGTGAACTAGAATAATAAGTCTAGTTTGACAGGAACTGTAATTAGAATGTTAAATCAGGATTGGATTAGCTAATTTGGCATAATAAGTATATTGGTATAAATTTGAAATTGGCCATAATTGGGAGTAATTGGCAGGTTTAGCAAAATCATGGTTAGTGACACTTAATTCGGTATAGTTTACATGCCAAAAAGCATAAATATGATTTAGAGGGGAAAATGGGCCATAGAAATAAATGTAGACAAATTACATTAAAAGAATAATTGGGAAAAAAGTAAATTAGGAATAATTTACTTATAGAATTTAGCCTAAATGAGGAAATGTAAATTTAGAAAAATTAAAGGTTTATTAACGACATCTCTTTTAATAATAAACCAGAAAGTTCTAGGGTGACAGAGAGGATAGTGTCTAGGCTTGGGTTTGGAAAACACAAGTCTCCTGCTCTCCCTGGCTATCCCTAACTGATCCGACGGACGGGATGGTTGCTTTCAAAACCTAATTTGAAAATTAATCAAACCCTTTGAACTTAGAAAACACGAATATGCCTAACCCGAGGTTAGACTGAGTTGCGATGTAAACCTGCCCGGAACCGACCGGCACATCCAGTATTCGCAACAATATCTGTCTAATGTGAGTGGTCGTGGCTTTAATTTAGTTAAAGCAAGAACGGTAGGGTTGAGTTAACTAAGACACTTAACCAATTCAACATGATAACCAAATCAATGGGTGGGGTTAGGTCCATACAGACAGTCAACGCAGTTAAGCTAGAATGGGAAGGTTAAGTCCATAGGAACACTTAACCAACTTAATACAGTTAAGCTAGAATGGGAGGGCTAAGTCCATAGGGACACTTAACCAAACTTAACATGGTAACAAGACAAGATTTGTAGGGGTTAAGTAACTTAGAAAACACTTAGCCAAAATTAACATGTTAACTAGACTAGAGGTTGGGGTTAAGTAAATACACTTAGCCAATTTGATATGTTAGCTGGGCTAGACTGTAGGGTTAAGTAAACTTGAACACTAAACCATCATATTGTGATAAAGGAATAGGGTTAAGTCTAAAACATGAAGTGATAATACTTAACCATTAATAACATGTTAATTAAAACAGACGGGCAGGGTTAAGTTAAAAAGGAACACTTAACCAATACAGAATGAAGGGGTAGGGTTAAGTAATAAGAAATACTTAACCAATATAACTTGGTTTGTGATGGGGTTAAGTCAACATGAATTACTGATAACACTTAACCAGTTTAATAGGATAAATGAAGAGGGTTAAGTTGGCTTGAATTGACTAATGACACTTAACCAATCCAAATTGACGGGAAAGAGAACTAAGTAGTAAACCTTAGTTAAGAAAACAACGATTCTGGAAACTAAGTGGTAAATCTTAGTTAGTAAAACTAAGTAGTAATTCTTAGTACAACACGGGAAGGAGCGAATGTCCGTCTGAGTAAAAAGGAGGGTCAAACGAATTGGGTTACGAAGCCCGAGGCTTCGAGGGGACGTGAGGGTACCCTTGGTATCCCTCTGTGAGGCTGCAGATGATCCTCCTGGGCTCACAGAGGTTAAGGTCTGCGTAGAAGAACCAGGGGTATGCCTTGGTTGCAATATATGGCAACCTAAAGACTAGGATGGACCGGCGTGATTCGGCGAGAAAACGGTAGCCCTGTGATAGCAACTCGTCGTCTACCATCCATCTTGAGTCAATCGAGATACGTGAAGCGGAAAGGCGGAGAACTCTAAAAAACCATATACTTGCTATCTAGTTATGGGTGAGGATGGCCATAGGATATAGGGGCACCGGGGGCCGGCATATAGTTCTCATTTTACAAGGTGTGCCTTTCATTAGTTGAGGGAGGGGTCAAGTTGGACCATTGCCACTAGAATAAAAACAGACCTTAGCATCTGCATCGGCAGATATCTGAAAGCTCCCGACCGAGTTCTGTATTCCTTGATTTGCCCTATCACAGGACTCGAACCGCACATTACAGGACATGTGCATCTAGACAAGCGATAACGGTTCGCGATACATGTGTGGGGAAGTATAGGAACATATACCACTCTAGGTAGTGTGTCCTAGACTTGGGGGCATCGTTCGACAGGTAGCATAATTCCTAGTTGGACTAGGTGGCATAAATCCTGAATCCGAGAAGCGTTCAGCAGATAGCTAAACTCTAGTTAAATCTAGAAAGAACTTGACAGAAAACCCTAGATTTGATCTAGGTAATAAATAATAAATGTATGCCGGAAGGCAATGGAAAATACAGGGATTGGGATCACGTTAGCGTTACTAGTTGGGACACTAGATAGGCGGTGCAGAGATATAGAAACCAGTATAACAAGGAAATAGCGAAGCGGCGAAAGTATTAGAGCGTATCCAGTTTATCTTACCTTAGCATATCTTGTGATTACCTTGTCTAATCTTTTTGACCCTATCGTCATGGTGTAATCTTGTATTCAGTTAATTCATATCGTTTTGTTTTTCCATGTTCACATGCTAGAAGTTACTGAACTTACTCAGGCTTTATGTCTGACTCTGTTTTTCTTTCGTCTTCTTTTCTTCCGTTCCCCCCCTAAGGTAGTAAAGGAGGGAATAGTTTAGCTCAGGTTAAGTTGGACTGCCACTCTTTCCCAGCTTGAAGATTTTTCGAAGTTTGCTTGGATTCTCTTTTCAGATGCTATGGCTGGCTCTTGCTAAAATCGGGGAATATAAATGTTGTTTTTATGCTTCTTTATTTTGTAAGACAGATGATACTCTGATATTGTAAAGAAACCATTGTACAAACTATTTTATCAATAAAGCAAAGTTTTATTTTCCGCTGTTTAATTTATGTCTGTCTTGTAATTTATCTGCATCTTTTACCCTAAATGCTCCACAGAACTTAGTGCATTCCCTTTGTGAGTGACACTAACGGATGTGGGGTGTTACACGTGGTATCAGAGCTGAAGGTTACCAGATCAGATAAAGGATTTGAAAAATTATTTTCAAAACGGTTTTTAAAGAAGCATTTTCAATAGAAAAGATTTGTTTTAAAGGCATATTCCCCAAAGCCATACGCACTATCTTCTCTTCCTCTGTTTAAATTCTTGTCTCCTTCTTTCTTGAGTCTCTGGGGCTCCTGGCTTTCTGGGAGGTAACCTCATCGAAGGGCAAATTAGTGCCCGGCTTCCATCCATAGCCGTAGTTGTTTCATCTACGGGCAGTTTTCTTTCAAAGTTTATAGGGTTTTCCGGACGATGGAGGCAGTTTTTGAGAGATTTGTCAACATGACTACACACGGAAGGGGAGGAGGAGTTTGGCTAAGGAGCATAACCCTAGGATGAGGAATTCACGGATGTAGATTTAGTTCAAGAAGGAGGAAGAAATTATAAAACCTAAGACAAGAGGAAGTATCTTTACTAGGGTATGATAGGGCATATACTTAAGGACAAGGGCAAGAACGAGGACGAGATTTTCAGAAGGACAAGTACATGCTTTCGCTACCAAGCGTACCTAGGAGAAAGGTAGTAAAGTTCTGTTGGCAGAGTCTAGTTTTGCTATTAGTACTCTTTCCCTTGGTTTTAGCGCTTCGCATTTGTTCATATTTGCTTCCATAGTTGAGTCTCTGCACCATAATACTTGTATAGTAGAAAGATCCCACTAGAGTCTCAAATCCAATTGGTGGTCCGACCAGTTTATTTTTGGTTAGTAGGGATTTGGGAATAACTATCGAGTTTGCTTATATCATCTCACGTAGATCGTCTAAATTCGGGGGAGATATTCCTTGGGTGCTTGTCTGATATTGGTTTAGGCCTTTAGGGCTTGTACTTGAGGAATGTCGAGTTCGGTTTGGATGGTTTGCGGGAGAGATGAATAGTTGTGGCAGGCACTCCAAAGAGCACGTAGTGACCTTTCGACTCTTATAGTTATGGCATGGCGGATAAGAGGGAAACCTCTAATCATCTTAGTACGTATACCTGGTACCGTGATTGACATCTGTTTATTTTGGAAATGGAGATCCGGAACTTCACAATCGTGAAGTTAAATTAGTTAAGATACAGTGGAGTTAAGCTCAAGAAGGCTAGATAACTAGCATCATACCCTTTTCCTTGAGGGTGCATCCTTGATTTCTTTGTTCTAGGAGCTTTACGCATAATTGTTTCTCTCTTTCCAAAGTATATCACCAAGGTCATTTCTTCGATCCTTAGGTAGAAGCCAATGGATGTAAACATGTGTTTGAAACATGTTATGGTTGATGGTTGCAAGTGGTTGCTAATGGTTGCTTATGAATGCATATGCATACGTATTAGGCTCTAGATCAGTTCGGACGCTTTCATATTGCATTTACAGATATGTATTTGTTTGTAAGTTGAGCCTGATATGTTATCATATGGATGTTGCATATGGATGAATGGTTGTGCACGCATGTAGTATTTACATAACTAGGGATGCTTGCATACATGATTGGACGCATGGCACTGACATGATTCGCATTAAGGAGGTCAACTGAATCAGTAGACCGCCTGATTTTGCATTAGATAAAGACATATACACAAACTATGCATATGAACATGAAAGCATTAGAAATCTTTTAAGGACAATGAATGCATGTGGTTGAATGGTTGAGTAGATGGATGATTGGATGATAGGACACATTCTTCCTAACTTGGAGATTTCGGGGACGAAATCCTTTTAAGTGGGGGAGAATGTAACACCCCGTAATTCTGTAATGCTAAGATTCACAAATCAAGGAAGAATTAAAAGTTAAAATCAAAATCAAGGGAAACGGGCTGCGCCATTGCGTTCATCTCGGAATTCTGCATGAAAACGAGTCCGAGTTTGCGTAAATTGGAGTCTGTATGAGGAAGATATGGCCTCCGGAAGATTCAGCGAAGTTCAGATTTCAAAACTGGTCGAGTTCGAAATTCAAAAACAGACCCGATTGGGCAGGGCGGGAATTTTCCCGCCCAAGGCACCCAGGTCGACTGGGTAGTCGACCTGGGGGTCGACCCCCCTGCTTTTTCCTGTTTTCTGCACATGGTTCGTTCTTCTGTATTCGGACGCCATCCTGACCAGATTCGTTGACTTCTACACTATATAAACAGCCCTAGACTCCTTTATTCACAATTCTTCTTTACCCTTATGCTGCAAAGATTCTTAGTGAACATGGCTTCCTCTCCTCCTCTTAATTAAATAATATATAAAATAATATATATAAAATAAATCAAGACGAGGAGGTGCTGCTCAAAGACTTTCAAAGAGGAGATTCAAGCTAGAATTCAAGTGAAGATTCGAACGACTGCAACGACTGTTTTTCTACGAATCATAGCAACGCCATCTTTCTATTCTAATCTAATCTCTGTAAGTCAGTTATTTCTAGATTTGAACGTTTTTCTCTGTTCGTGACATGAAATTAAAGGAATAAAAGAATATGCCAATTCTCTCTCTCTCTCTCTATTCGAATCAGTGCCTATACTCTTGAACCTAATTAAGAACTGTCATGATTCAAGGACAAATAAGACCGTGACTATGAAACTATGGACCTTAAAACCATATGCCTATGACTATGAACATTTGCCTATGACTATGAACATTGCCTATGACTATGGACATTGCCTATGATTATGAACATTGCCTATGACTGTGACTGTGACTATGAGGATTATTTCCTTGACTAAGCCTATGCATTTGATTAGGAAACATAAACTATTGCCCATGACATAACAAGAACAACTGTGATTCATGACTAGGAAAGTGTTGCTTAAGTTTTTTGACTGTGAAATTGGGTCTAAACCCGATTATCTATTCTGTCTATTCTTGGTTTTCTTTGGTTTTAGACCTTGGGAATTTACCTATTAAGTTAGGTCTACCCATGTTCTGAACCTACTCTGTCTATTCTTGGTTTTAGATCTTGGGAATTTACCTATTAAGTTAGGTCTACCCACGCTCTTGAACCTACGTCGTAATCTATATGCCTGTGAACTACCATCTTATGTCAGTTGCTATGTCCGTTCTTTCATGGCATTTTGGTTCATTCCCTTTTATCGACGAATCTAGCTTTATTTATAATCTAGATTGAATCACGATTATACGAACGGTGGGAATACGATTTGGGCAAAATATAAAATTTACCAAAAACATAGTTATAAACTAGGAAATTGGCATAAATTGGGAACATGTATTATGGCATGTTCATAGGAATGCAAATTGGATAAATTTGGCATAAATTATAGGATATATATAATTTGAATCTAGTATTGACTTGTAAATCTAACATTTACATGAATTGTGAACTAGAATAATAAGTCTAGTTTGACAGGAACTGTAATTAGAATGTTAAATCAGGATTGGATTAGCTAATTTGGCATAATAAGTATATTGGTATAAATTTGAAATTGGCCATAATTGGGAGTAATTGGCAGGTTTAGCAAAATCATGGTTAGTGACACTTAATTCGGTATAGTTTACATGCCAAAAAGCATAAATATGATTTAGAGGGTAAAATGGGCCATAGAAATAAATGTAGACAAATTACATTAAAAGAATAATTGGGAAATAAGTAAATTAGGAATAATTTACTTATAGAATTTAGCCTAAATGAGGAAATGTAAATTTAGACAAATTAAAGGTTTATTAACGACATCTCTTTTAATAATAAACCAGAAAGTTCTAGGGTGACAGAGAGGATAGTGTCTAGGCTTGGGTTTGGAAAACACAAGTTTCCTGCTCTCCCTGGCTATCCCTAACTGATCCGACGGACGGGATGGTTGCTTTCAAAACCTAATTTGAAAATTAATCAAACCCTTTGAAATTAGAAAACACGAATATGCCTAACCCGAGGTTAGACTGAGTTGCGATGTAAACCTGCCCGGAACCGACCGGCACATCCAGTATTCGCAACAATATCTGTCTAATGTGAGTGGTCGTGGCTTTAATTTAGTTAAAGCAAGAACGGTAGGGTTGAGTTAACTAAGACACTTAACCAATTCAACATGATAACCAAACCAATGGGTGGGGCTAGGTCCATACAGACAGTCAACGCAGTTAAGCTAGAATGGGAGGGTTAAGTCCATAGGAACACTTAACCAACTTAATACAGTTAAGCTAGAATGGGAGGGCTAAGTCCATAGGGACACTTAACCAAACTTAACATGGTAACAAGACAAGATTTGTAGGGGTTAAGTAACTTAGAAAACACTTAGCCAAAATTAACATGTTAACTAGACTAGAGGTTGGGGTTAAGTAAATACACTTAGCCAATTTGATATGTTAGCTGGGCTAGACTGTAGGGTTAAGTAAACTTGAACACTTAACCATCAGATTGTGATAAAGGAATAGGGTTAAGTCTAAAACATGAAGTGATAATACTTAACCATTAATAACATGTTAGTTAAAACAGACGGGCAGGGTTAAGTTAAAAAGGAACACTTAACCAATACAGAATGAAGGGGTAGGGTTAAGTAATAAGAAATACTTAACCAATATAACTTGGTTTGTGATGGGGTTAAGTCAACATGAATTACTGATAACACTTAACCAGTTTAACAGGATAAATGAAGAGGGTTAAGTTGGCTTGAATTGACTAATGACACTTAACCAATCCAAATTGACGGGAAAGAGAACTAAGTAGTAAACCTTAGTTAAGAAAACAACGATTCTGGAAACTAAGTGGTAAATCTTAGTTAGTAAAACTAAGTAGTAATTCTTAGTACAACACGGGAAGGAGCGAATGTCCGTCTGAGTAAAAAGGAGGCTCAAACGAATTGGGTTACGAAGCCCGAGGCTTCGAGGGGACGTGAGGGTACCCTTGGTATCCCTCTGTGAGGCTGCAGATGATCCTCCTGGGCTCACAGAGGTTAAGGTCTGCGTAGAAGAACCAAGGGTATGCCTTGGTTGCAATATATGGCAACCTAAAGACTAGGATGGACCGGCGTGATTCGGCGAGAAAACAGTAGCCCTGTGATAGCAATTCGCCGTCTACCATCCATCTTGAGTCAATCGAGATACGTGAAGCGGAAAGGCGGAGAACTCCAAAAGACCATATACTTGCTATCTAGTTATGGGTGAGGATGGCCATAGGATAGAGGGGCACCGGGGGCCGGCATATAGTTCTCATTTTACAAGGTGTGCCTTTCATTAGTTGAGGGAGGGGTAAGTGGGACCATAGCCACTGGAATAAAAACAGACCTTAGCATCTGCATCGGCAGATATCTGAAAGCTCCCGACCGAGTTCTGTATTCCTTGATTTACCCTGTCACAGGACTCGGACCGCACATTACAGGACATGTGCATCTAGACAAGCGATAACGATTCGCGATACATGCGTGGGGAAGTATAGGAACATATACCACTCTAGGTAGTGTGTCCTAGACTTGGGGGCATCGTTCGACAGGTAGCATAATTCCTAGTTGGACTAGGTGGCATAAATCCTAAATCCGAGAAGCGTTCAGCAGATAGCTAAACTCTAGTTAAATCTAGAAAGCACTTGACAGAAAACCCTAGATTTG